>JAJJWX010003709.1:0-284541 GCA_023529315.1 Papaver bracteatum | reverse complement strand
ATCAAAGTGTGCTCATCTTGAGAGATTTTGAGGAACTCCAGAGTGCCATAAGTGCTAAAAATTAGCCAAAATTACCACAAAAATCGGTAAAACGGCCCTTTGGATACCATATTATGGAAAAAATTCAATAAAGTTGAATACCATTTCCCATCAAACTAGATAACCCCTGAGTTTATTTACTAATCCCAGGTCATTGGTTTCAAATGGGTCATTTTCCTAGCTTGTGGAAAGTACCCAAAAAAGCGCTCCAAAAGCGCTCGGAAAACAGAAAAAGTCCGTTTTGCCCTCTTAAACTATGAAATATTGCTAAGAAACTGAGGACCATGTGACGTAGTCACATGTATCGACCGTTGGCCCTATTACCATCAAAATGCCCTCATGTTGAGTGATTTTCGGAACTCTAGAATGCCATAAGTGATAAAAATTAGGCAAAATTACCACAAAAATTGGTAAAACGGCACTTTGGATACCATATTATGGAAAAAATTAAAAAACATTGAACATCATTTCCCATTAAAATATATTCCTCCTGAGTGTATTCACTAATACCAGGTCATTGGATTCAAATGGGACATTTTCCTTGCCTCGGGGAATCACCCTTAAAAGCACTCCAAAAACGCTCGGAAAAACAGAAAACGTCCTTTTTGACCTCTTAAACGATGAAATATTGCTAAAAACCTGAGGACTGACAAAGTTAAATTTATTGACCGTTGGCCATTTTCCCATCAAAATACGCTCATATTGAATGATTTTACGGAACTCCAGAGTACCATAAGTGCAAAAAATTAGGCAAAATTACCACATAAATAGGGTATACTATTGGTTACCTACTGTGCCAATTATTCAAACCCATCACGTCCCATTTAACTAACGTGTTGTGCCGTGCTGGGCTAAGTCACGTGCTGGGATGGGCTGTGCTCGTGCTGGCACAACCCACTTTACGCCTCTAGCTACAACTATATAATCAATCTTTGCAATAGAATCTGTTGTACTTTGTTTTTTACCTAGTAAATAGATATGGAATTCTTATTATCAATTTAAAATTAATGAATGTCCATGGGAGCTTGTAATTTCTCATGCTCAATTATCAATTTCAGAATCAATCTGGGATCTGGAACAAAAAATAAAATAAAAAAAGAGGTTGAAGAGTTACAGCAAGAATTGCAAAGGCCTCTTGAGACTTTTATGGTATTCTCTGTGTTACGTTAAATGTTAAAGAGCTAAACAAATATCCAAACATTATCTATATTTACATATGCACTTTTTAGATCTTCTGAACACTCCCTTAAACCTGATTTTTTTCTTCCTCTTAATCAGTTTACGACAATTCTTGATTTTGAGTCGCAATTTCAGTTGCATGACACAAATTTAAGTCGCATAATGGTATATAAGACTCTCAGCTAGCATTCCATTTGACTTTTGCCCAATGAAATGAAGACATATTTGTTCCATTGGTCGTGTAGAAGGAAACAAACAACCATATTATGCATTGTAAACTTGTGTAATGAATTTCATAGTATCGATTGAAAAGATATGACCATGGAACTTAAAATTTCTCGGCATTACTCGAGTGAATAAAATCAGTTCAATTTTGGTTTTATCCTTTTCATTTAATGTTGTTGATTGGGCTTTATTGAGATCGTTAGTTAGAAGAATAAATTGCGTCCAGTTGTCAATGTAAAGGCAATTGAACTGTTTCACAGCTAACTAAACTACTCCATGGGTACAAAATTGGAGTGATTTCAGGAATTATTTTGGTGGTTCCCAATCTTTGAACTTTATGAATTTTTTCAACTAGCTTGGTCAAGTGTAGATTTCATCTTATTAATTGTGCCCAAAAAAAAATTAGTCTTATTCTTGGAAATAAAAAGACCAAGACTAAGAAAATATGTATGGAATGTTTCGGTATCCATTGGTCAATGCCTCCTGCTTGGCTATCTCCAGCAGTTGAAGCTGACCGGTAGCCTTTTTTCTTAGGCCTTTGATTATAAAAAAAAAAAAAAAATTGATAATATATGGCCATAGAACTTTGAGTTTCTCATTAACAATTGTCAATTTAAGAATCAGTTTGGCTTATGGTAACAAGAAAAAAAATAGCTTAAAGAGTTGAAGCAAGAATTACATAGGCCTCCTGAGTTCTTCCGGTCTTCTCTGTTGTGTCAAATTGTTAAAGAGTTGAACAAGTTTCTAAACACTATATTTTCATTCATATGCACTTCTTAGCAAATTCCCTTAAGCCTTAACTGATTTCTTTCAAATTCAACTTTTGACAGTTTTTTATTTCAAGGCACAATTTAAGTTCCATGACACAATTCTATGTCACATAGTGGTACATATACATCTGGAAGCAAGTATCCCAAATTTGGGTCACATGTCATTTTGTGTCACAATATGATTATTTTCTTAATCTACAATTACATACCGTTAGATCTAACGAAAGGCAGTGATTTAAACAAAGATTGAGTTAGATCTCTAGAGAACCCTAAGTCATGTAAACCCTAGGGCTATATAAATGTCACTCTGGGAACCAGCAGCGCCTCCTCTTATCAAAAACACCATAAACTCTCCTCTCTAGTCTACTCTAGCCTCCTATCTAGCGTTTCTAAGCTGAGATTGTTGTTGTTGTGAAAGAAGGAGATGGGATATGTGGTAGTCGATTCTCAGTTAGCAAACTGCGTTTCTCAAATCAGGTTAATTTTAATTAAATGTTGTCTCTTTTTCTTTCATTACATTTCATGGTGTTTTTCAATATGTGATCTTTGGAACATGTTATCTCTAATATGATTTGGTTTTATTTTTTGTAGGAATCAATCAATCTATTGTCATAATGACTTATCCTCTCAAATTGTATTTCATTACTTGTAGCATATTTACGACTACTACTGATAGAAAATTGTAGTGGATTTACTTAATTGTTTGCAATTTGAACTTGAAGCTTAAAGCAACAAACAACCTGATATAATGTAATGTAGGATTACTTTGTTTTCCAGAAATGTAAACCGATGTATACAATTTCTCAGTATCAAATGTATGGTTGTTCAAATTCAATAACATCATTAGAATCTTGGTGGTTATCCTTGTCTCTTTAATCAATATTATTTAAGTTTTTGAGATCTTAGGAACACAAATAGCATCGAGTTTTAATCTAATGGCAATCGACCTGCTTCACAGTTAACCTACTCCAAGGGTGGTGTGATTGACCACTGCTCCGCTTAAGAGTATTTCAAGAATCATTTTATCCAGTTCCCAATCTTTGAAATTTAAGACGTTTTTCAATTTAATCATGTCTAAAAGCAATTTCTCACGTGGTGTTTAAAAATCCAGTGCGCTTTAGGTGTGCAGAAATTAAAAAAACTTCTAATTTACAAAGACATGCACAATTCGAACTGGTTGGGGTAAGGCATTGTAAGTCCGCTGAGCCTTAGGGTCCAAATGAAAGGAATTTGCATCGTATTATCGTCTTTTAGCAAAAGTACCCAAGATTCCTGCAATTAGTGGTGTGTGTGTGTGTGTTTTGAGACATCTTTCACTCAATATTAATCCACATCATATCCCCATAGTCAAAACATTTGAGAAATCAAATTCTAGCATGATTCATAGTTCAAAATGTACAAAAATTCTTTGTTTAAGGTAAGCCCAGAACTCAATGTCGCAGCTCAAACTGAAATGATATGTTTGGTGTTTACATTAATCAACTTATATTTGAATGTCTAAATTAACAAGAGAACACCATCTGAAATCCAAATTCGACTCTCATTTAATTCTCCATAATCTTCCACAGCCTGAGCATCAACCTCATCCTGCATTAGATTTGATCGGAATTACCATTTTTAGTTAGAAGCAGTTTATTTTGAAAAACATATCAATCCAAAGGAATGACAAATAGGTTGAAATCTAGCAATTATTTTTGATTCCTACCTCTGTTGTCAGTGGACATATCAACTCTTGTATAAGTACTGTTTTTAAAATCAGGAGGACTAGTTTATGATAGATCTATTAGATTACAAAAAAAAAAAAAATTCAACTCAACCAACTCTAATTTCACCCACTTAAGGGATCGATTAAACAGATCATGGTAGAAGCCTTTAACACACGTATACAATTGTTTTGAGAGGAGATATCATTATGCTGCTTTTTGGATTTGTTTATTTTCTTCCATCCGCCGGATTCACTTAAGGGATCGATTAAACAGGTCATATTGTTTGCCTCTGCACCCATTCTTAGTATACATCAATATTTGATTTCTACAAGATAACTTTTTTTCACCGAAGTTCGCGTATGCTAATTAGTTTTCTTTTTGTGTGTCATGGCAGATATATTGTTGGATGATAATTAATTGTTCATCCATGGTAATCGGCTTTTCTATATCGGCACATTAGGTATCCGTTTCAATTCTTATGAAGACGACTAACAAATATTTCAATGTGTCAGTATGGTTTGTCTATAACTAATTCTCTTTCTCAGGTATATTTTTTTCTTGATTCCTTTGAATTTTTCTTCTCATTATCGTTTGACGGCAACAAGGAGTTGGAGTAAGTTAGATTTCCCTTGAGTTGGTTAGCTCGATCAAGTTATCTTGATTAAGTTGGTAGTTTTTATTTTTATTTTTATTTAGTGGGTTTGTACTGATTAGCAATAAGGAGATAAAGTAAGTCAAGTTGCCCTTAAGTTGGTTGGCTCGACCATTTTTTTTGTTTTTTTTGTTTAGTGGTTTTGAACCAAATTAGCTAGACATGTCAGGGAATTGGTGTTGTGTCACTTTGGTGAGTATCCTATAGCCAACTCCTGTCTTTACACTCTGATTAGCTGTCTAAAACGGTAGTAGTTCAACATATTCTACCCTTTTTGTTTTGGTTTACTAATAAGAACATATCTTTTGCTGAGATGTTGCTACTTAATTGGAACTTACATATTCAGAAAGAAACAACTAGGATCGCTAGGAGTTTGAGGATGAATCTTTTTCTCTCAAAACCTTTCTATGTGGCATTTCAATCCATTAGATTTAAACATAACAATATTTTCTTTTAGTGCGAAGAAACAAGAAAAAGGGAAATTGGTTTGTAAGCAAAAGAAAAAATCAAAAGACCTATAATATCGCTGCTGATTAATTTTTTTGGAGATTATGATGCGCCAAGCCAGCTTCCATCTCATGTATATGAACAATTTTGGGATGTCTTAGTCCATATCCAGTTCCAATTGTTAGAATTATTAAACCATACACTGTTTGCTTAATTGGTTTTATTACTGTTTTTCATGTTGGCAACTGTATGTACACGATACAACTCACTAACTTAATCAAATAATCCATGTCTGGCTCAGGGTAATGAATTACATAGGGTTGTACCAATTATTTCATGTTAATTAAGAAACCTCAGTTTAATGCCAGTGCCCATCGGTCTTCGTTCATGGTCCAGCAGCGACTTCGACTCTCCGGCTACTAGCATGCATGGTTGAAATTGTTGGCCCACTTTGTGTTGGATCACCGAGGTTAAAATATATCTCCAATCCTCTCGATATGGAAAGATGTGTTGAAGGAATGAGCGTAATCAGTGGATGCCTTCAAAACTTGATATTTCGTTGGAACATGGGATTTTAGGCACGCGTGATCAGGTTTACCTACAAACAAATCAGATGAAATTGAATACCTTCCTCAGAGAACAGTGAATACTGGCGTTATTATGTCGGGTATGTAGTCAGGGAAATAGTGGATAGCGAATAACATGTGATTTGTGTTGATGGATTTAGAACTGCTGATGGCTCCACATGTTCTATCTCTCCTGGGACCAACCCTCAGGCCGATGATGTGCAGGTATAAATTTTTGATTGTGAATTATTCTTATTTACAATGCAATAACGTAAAAACCATTTCTGAGATGATGGAGGCCAAATGGGGTCCCACACTCACCAAGTAAATCTGGAACTATGGCGAGCTGTTGCATATCTCTATATTGTCACCTCTAAATTAACTAATCACAACACAAATGGCTAACAACAATGGCATACGTGTACATAACAATCCGATTTTTGGCTACCACAAGTGGTAATAGGCTGCAACAAGCACCACTAAAGTGGTAGGTGAATTCGGGAACCATGAATATTAACTGGATGCAACTACTTTCTTCACTTTGAAGTGGCAAATTATATGGGCAGCACCATATTTACTGCTCTAGACAGTAAGGTCCGATGGATTATCCGCCACGATGGATTATCTGCCACACTGCCTTGGACATGGTCAGGATGGGAGGGATACCCAGCCATTTGTTTATCTTTACTTAACTATGAAGCCTTCAATCATTCTAATTTGTGTACACTTTCAGTTCTGAAGTATGTATCCTCGAGGCGAGGCGAAACCACATCACACCAAACCAAAAATATGACTAAAAGTTAAAAAAAAGATGATGGTAGATGGTTTTCGTGTCTGCCCGGTGCGTAGCATGGGCACAAAATTTAGTATACTCTAAAAACTTGTCGATAACATCGAAAATGAATTTACATACATAAACAGATGATTAATTTGGAAGATTAAAATTCACAATTGACTGCTCGCTCATCAATCTTTCCACCAGAAATATGTTTTTACTCCATTCAACCCTCTCAATTAACTGGGCTTTGACTTGTCTCTCCTTGATTAGGCTAGTTCCAACTCGCTACCCCTCTTATTCAAATTGTTGATATAGCTGGAATTATATGTCTAAGATCCTTTGCCACCACATCTACCTTGTAAAGACTAACCATCGGCATCAGAGTTGCATCTGACTCTGAATCCAGTAAAACATAACAAGATGCTATCAGTTGAGTTACGACCAAAAATCAAAAATACACAAGTACTAGTAGTAGGATTAATTAAAAGTAAACCAAATACCAGCTAGGATATAGTCTTCCGGGAAGTTAGTTTCTCCCCTGACATTCTTAAACCCATAGCCTTGGAAATCTGTGGATCAAGTAAAATACCAAAATGTCAAGAGTTGGTCATAATAAAAAATCAAAAAATGCACAGGTAAAAGTAATAATTCCATTAATTGAAAATAAACCAACCAAATACCTTTTTAAGGGATGAAGAGCGGCAGAAAATACCTACAAGAGTTGACAGATCCATCAAAACAAATGTAAGATTTTATTTTCTTAATTTTATGAAACAAAAATCACTTTTGTAGTATGATTTTACTAATTTGTTGAGAGGAAATATCATTATGGTGTCTTTGGTTTTGATCTGCGACCACCACATTCCCGTACAAAACCCTTTATAAATCCAAGATCCATTTGTGATTTCTTGCCCATAATTCAACAAATTATGAAAACAAACATTTCAACACCAAAAAGAGGAAATCAAAAAACAAATTAAGGTTGAAATTAAAGAGCCAATCAACACCCGAAAGAATACATCAAAGCAAACCTCAATGACAAAGGTATTAAAGCTAAGCATTTGAAGTGGAAACAAATTTTTATCAGCGAGAATGAGAGAGCAGTGAAGAAGTGAATATTGGGATGATAACAAGATTTTTTAATAACTGGGGTGAGTACCAAAGCATTAAGTTTTAACCAGGGTATGGTTAATTTATTGCATGGGTTAAAATTCCAACAACCTGCAATAATGTTTTGTACTATTAGTAATTTTTTCCTCGTGTGGTCTCAAGGCTGACAAGGAAGAGGACCAGTACTAAGTCCATTATTAGAAGGCACGTAGGCTCCTGGGTAAACCATATGCATCCAGTGCATTACTTAATTTACCTATTTTTCTTTGTTGTGTAGGATCCAACACGAAGCTTTGCACTGCATTAGCGATTTGACACCAGTCCTCAAGGAATCATTATATGAATGGTTGAAATTTCCTAAAAAGCCTTGCAATAATCCAGTTTGCACTATGATGGATGACTGGTCGGCAGAGTGAGAGGGTAGCTAAAACTATTGATTTCACAAATTCGCTCTCCGATGGCAGTTGAATGAGGCTGATGGGAAGATCAGCAAAAGAAATTAAAAACCAGAGTTGGTAAACAAATTTCAAAGCACCGATAAATCAGGCTTTAAAAGCCTAGAAAATAGAGGTGTAAAGCTGCTGTTCTTGAAAGACGCTAAAAGTTGAGCACAAATTTGACCAAAGACGGCACAACACGTTAGTTAAATGGGATGTGCTGGGTTTGACTAATTGGCACAGTACCCCAGCACAGCACGCGGCACGGATTAACACGTGGAACAGCACAGCACGTTAAGAAAGCACGTCATAGCATGCACAAGTACACAATATAACAAGGCATAATACATCACATTTTGTGTATATTTCACAAAAGAGTCACTATTCTAGCTAGTTTTTGACATTTTATGCTGACTTATTTTTATAACAACACATATAATACCTAAATATTTGGAAAATATATTCCAATATCGTTGTTATAATGTCATTACCTATATTTGACTAGAATATTAATTTACATGACAATGATCCAATTTTATATTTGATGGGTTATTTCTTTTTATTGAATAATAAACTTGTTTATTTTACTTGAAAAAAATTCAAATGATATGTTGTCTATTTAGATTCTAGTAATAATGTCCGTCTTAATGTATACCATTAAGTGATTTCAAATTGTTTATAACACGTGTGCCAGCACGGCACAGCACGTTTATTCGTGTGTTGTGCCCGTGGGCTGTGATGTGCCTAGCTTTTGACTAGTAAAGCACAGAACGACACAGCATGTTTAAATCATTGGCACAGCACAGCACGGCACATGGCACGTGAAGCACGCGACTTCGTGTGCCGGGCTGTGCCGGGCCGACACGTTTTACACCTCTACTAGCAAATTACAATAACCTCACACGATTGATATGATTCAAACAGTGAGCTTCAAATGTTGAAGCCAAGGCTGCGTTTGGCAAGATTCGGCACTGAAGCAAAATAATTATTCAAGTAAAAATTACCAAATTTATAATCAGTCTACTGCAAAGAAAGATCAGAAAAGTCTTAAATATGCGAAGTTATATCCAAATAGAACTCTACATTCTTGCAGTTATTATTTTTTGATATAATACAAAATTCTAACAACAACAGAATCAACAAATTTCAAATAAGGAAACCACCATTTCTGTTTCTTTAGAAGCAAAACAAATAAAAAACCCAAAAATCCAACTGCAAAACCCAAGGGAACAATAGCATACAACAAAAACTTCTCTTTTGCATCCTCAAGGTCGACTTGATCGACTTCATTTCTAGGATTTGCATAACATCACCCATGCAAAGTTTAATTTTTTGAGGATATCCACACAATAACTCATTGCCAGAAAAAGCAGAACCATCCAAACTAAGAGTATCAAAATGAGGACCCCTAGGAATCTTACCCCTCAACATATTGGAAGATAAGTTTAGAACGTTAAGAGTGTCGATTTTTCTCAAAGATTGCGGGATATACCCTGACAAGTTATTGGAGCTCAAATCCAAAAACTCTAGACCAGACAAATTTCCGATACTTTCTGGGATTTATGATGAGGCTTCAATTTGACCAAACATAGAAGGAATTGGAGAATTAATAACAGATTCCTTACTAATCTCAAGATTAACAGATGGGTTTTCTTTGTTCTTTTCTTGAATTTCTTCTCTGCAATTCAAAATTTCAGATGCATTCTTCAAAGTTCCAGATTTGTTTTTCAAAGAATCTGAAGTTTCCAAGGGAGGAAAATCTTCCAAATCAACTGAAGCAGCATGGTTACCATTATTATTATTACAAGATCCTAACCCAGTGCATACGCACCAGCGTTATCGGGAACTGTATGATGAGGCGAATCTCATATTTAGTTCTACTTTATGCCATTTCTCAAACTCAATCGATCCAAATTGTTATCATGCGCTTGGGCATTGCAATGACATGTTTCTGCCTTTCCAACCGTAACTCATTAAATTCAACCATACCTGATATATTTGGTTTTTTCAAACCAACCGTAACTCACTAAATCCAATTGTAACTAGTTACGGCTGGCTTCTGAAAACCAAAAACCCAACTGAAACTAGTTCTAAAATTGTTTTTTTCGAATTTGATTAAGAAAAAATAACATACTTTAGTCTCATTTGCAATAGATTGATTTTGGGTCGTTGTTTAGAATTAAAGAATTATGTTTGTTTTTCTTATTTTTTTTAGGTTTGATGGATAAAAGGGTTATTGGTGATGATTGATTTTGAATTTTTGTTGATGATGATTGATTTCGGGTATTGTTGAATTGTTGTTGATGATGATTGATTGTTGGATTGTTGTTAATCATGATTGATTTTTGGTTGTTGTTGATGATTAGGAGTAAAGATTTTTTTTTTTTTTTTTTTTTTAGGTTGATGAAGGTCACCCCCTTACCAACTAATTAACATTAGGATCATGGTGAACCCCTCTAATGGATTCAAGAGGGGAAAAATACGGTTTAGTCCAAAACCCCATCCAAATATACTAGTTAGTCTTGACCCATTCCACTAGGTACAAATTAGTCCATTTTCATTGAAAGTACACAAATAACCTCCTGTTTTACAATTTAATCAAATATTTACATTTTAGTCCAAAATGACTCATAATGATGTCAGCAATTTTAAATAATATAAAAAAGAGTTAAAAACAATTTATCTTTCGAGCCGTTTGTCCAAAATTCACAAACTTTATATATTCGGAAAGATCTTTCCGAGAGCTACAAAAAGAGTACCAATGTGACTATATAATTCTCATTTAAAAAAAATCTTAGCTTACATTGGCGTACAAACATGTACATGTCTACAAAAATCCAAAAAGTCAAAAGACAAAACAAGGTGCACCAGTTTGTACACCAACATAGCAAAAGTAGACTGCAGCTGAATATCATACGATAACAAGTTAGCAAGGTGATCCATTCCCAAGGGTTTACCGAACGCTCCTCTCATACCAGTTTGAAACCTGTCAGCTCCGACACATGAAAGCATCTTGTTGATACGCAAGACATGGAAATGATGTATTTATATTGTTCATCTTTACATACAATGACGATGAGGAAAAAGTGGTCAGCACAGAGATCAAACTATTGTTTCATAAAGTTTTTAACTGACAAGGAATCTAATAAAACAACAAAATAAATTATACAGTGAGAGCTATATATTGGTTACTCATAAGCTAAAATAACGATGTAGCACCAATTTCTAACTTATTTTTCACCTAGGCCTATATAATTGAGTAATCACTGATAGCATGAATACTAGGTAACACATTGATAAACCATCCAGTTCTTACATGCTACAACTCATAAAAAATGATTATACTAACTTACAAGTATGAGATTAAATCTATTCATCTGTCTACAGAGATTATTTAAATAAAACTGTTCGAAAATGGAACTGAAACTGCAACAAATATCCTAGAATGTACATTATCTTTGCCTAAGAGATGTTTTAAGGATATAAATTTCCAATGAGAGGATAACTTTTGATGGTATAAGAAATAGATGCAGTAACTTTTGATGTTTTGTGGTATAAAAATCCAACGTTTATACCACAAAAATGCACATATTACTGAGATAACACAATAGTGTACAACTTTGTACACATCTATAGAAAATACAACACATGTACAATTAGTGTTTTCCCTAATTTTTGGTTTGTATACATAAATATAGTCCTACAAGTATACACCTAAATAATCAACATTTGGACTACTATGCACACCTAAATAAGATAATATGTGTGTACAACTATGTACACATTAGTGCTTTCCCTAATTTCTTAGACTTCAAAATGAATAACATGTGTACAACTATGTACACTTTAATAATCAACACATGTATATGTAAATGAAAATGAAAACACCAAACAGGGAGAATTTAATTGGTTGAATAGGAACAACTAGACTGCTAAGTGATAAAAGACAATTCTTCGATATACAAACAAAACGGATGATGGCCATATGGTATGTGTATTTAAGAACAACAAGCTTTTATCAATTCTTCAAGTATTTTTATGCAAACAAAACTAATGATGGGCATTAAGTATGTGCAACAAGCTTTTTGCAAACCTTCATGTAGTTTCTGACATGAGCCAAGTTCTTTGGAACTCCAGCTCGAGGTGGTAAAACTTTGGCGCCAAATTCAAATTAACGGGATGGGACTTTCTCTCCATTGACAAAAGGATCCTGAAACAAACAGAATACAATCACAAGTTATCAAAAATACAGCTACAATCGAACAAAAACTAACTACATGTAAAACAGAACAAGGACATATAAACAGAGAGAAACACATACAATAGGTTTACAATTATGTACACATTAGGAATCAACATATGTAGAATTATGTACACCATAGTTACTACTCTATGAATTGCTGGTGGGAACCCATTTAGTTGAGGACATAACAAACACATGTGCCACATCTAAATCATTCTGTCTCGTTCACCTGGTAAGTAAAACTTCTGCACAATCCTTCCTTGCATCAACAACTATTTTTATTTGCATCACTCTTTCCTCCCTTAAAACCACCTTCTTGGATATGAATGCAAGCTTTTGGAGGTAACATTTCAAAGAAAACAAGACGATAAACACCAATACCAACCAATATGATGAAAAAATCATGTTAAATGTAGAGCACCCAATGACAAATTCAGTTCACAAAAAAAATATCGAATCCAGGAATCGATATATGCACCCACTAGAAATCAATAGGTGTATAATTATGTATACATTAATGATCACTAGGTGTCCAATTATGTGCATATTAACCATCAAAATGTGTAGAACTATGTGCACATTAATACGTGTATAAATTTGTATAACTAACAGGTGTATAAATTTGATAAAACACAACTATGTGCACATCAACTAATAGGGTGTACAAATGTGTACATTAAAGACAACTATGTGTACAATCATTAATTTAGAATCAACATGTGTACAACTATGTACACATTACCAATTCAATATATAAAGAGCTAATAGGGTGTACAAATTTGTGTGCATATGTTAAAGAACTTACATGTGTATCAATCATGTACAATTCAATTTGTTCCAGTGTAGAATCAACATGTGTACAAATGTGTACTAAAGACAACATGTACAATCATTACACATTTAGAATCAATTCAAACTATATAACATTACCAATTCAATATATAAAGAGCTGAAAGTCGGATTCTACTCAAATTTGTAAGGAGCTAGTAACCCATATGTTAAAGAACTTACTAGTATTTGCTTCTCCGTTCATTGTATCCAATGACCTTGTTCCCCAATCTCATCCTGTCAATTCTTAATTTGTTCCATGTGAATTGTATATATAAATGAAGTTAATATCTTAAAATGAAATCTCTCATAATCACTAAAAGAGCTCTATAAATCAAAGTCATATCAACGTCTCCATTTCCTAGATCAATTTCATCAACATTTTCAACTAAACATCCTACTGATCATAACTTGACGCACAAGCCAAGATAGATCAAAACAAGGAACGAAAAACATAAGCTAACCTCTATTTTGTTCAACGAAATTTGAAAATATAGTCACTGCCACATGCTTATCGAAGGAACATGATGTAACTGTGCCCATATGGTACTTTTCAACAGCCTTCTCAAAGCATTTTCTCGGTGTATTCTGGAAACATAAATGTTGTTTCTTTGGATGGTTTCGGAAAATATAAATGAAGACGGACTATCTTGTTTGTACCCCTAATGTTCTACACAAGAAAATGGGCAAGTTTTGGCCTTCAAAATCCCCATGTCGAAGCCCATGGGCAGGAAATTAAGCTAGGCCTAGCTAACAAACACTCAATTCACAAGCCCAATATCAAAAACTCCAACTTGGGCTAGAAGGTTCCGCGCAAGGACCACCACTTCACAAATTTCCAGCCCGACAACCAAGTCGGCCATGATAACGGCCAAAGCCGGCGGCAAACGATAACGGCCAATGTCGGCGGCCAACCCCGGCGGCAACTACCAGCGGTAATCGGCGGCGATTAATACACGATTAATCGCCAATAATCGGCGAGGTGTGAAAACTCGCAGTAACATCGACGATTAATACACGATTAATCATGCAACATTGATCCGATGTTGCCCGGTCTATTTTAACCCTGTAGCCCCGTCTAACGCCGTTAAAGACAGCGTCAGCATATACCTGAAATATTCCGTCAACTATGAACGGCGTCAGCATCTTCGGTTAACTTGAACGCCGTTAGTAACGGCGTTGGGATATACGGGAATATTCCGTAAATGTGACGGACTTACAGCAGCAGGTATCACCGGCGGCCAACCCCGGCGGCTTACGCGAGCGGCAGTCGCCGAGTATTTAAAGCGATTAATACGGATCTCCGATTAATCGGCGATGAATCGGGACGATTTTTGGGTGTTGCTTATTTGGTGTATTGAGATCCATTATAAGTCCCGTAGTCCCGGCTGTTTACGCCCCACTCCAATTACCCTGCGGATGTTTGCACCCCGTATGCTTACACCCACTTCTATTACACTATGGGATACCCACACCCAATGTGATTACTCTACTACAATGGTACTCCAATATTTCCAAGAACACAATCACCCACACAAGAAGAACAAATATTTAAAGAGGTTGAATTTTCGGGAAGGAATAAGCAATTTTATATATCACCGTATAGATTGGAATATACAAAGCTTTAGACGAGAAGAAGAGAACTCTTACTTAGTTCTGGTGTGTTTTCTCTAGTTCTCTCTATTGCTATTTATACACATCAATAGGACTGGATACATTCCTTAACAAGGATTACTTTCCTACAAGAATTCTCCACCAAGAATTATCTCTAGTCCTTGACTGACCTACCAAGAATTCTCCACCTCGGATCATGCATTCATGCATGAGACGATCAGTAGATAAAATCACCTCCATCTTCCAACGTCGATTGAACCATCACTGGTTGCCTACGTATCCTCAATAGGAATCAAACCCGACCGTAGTTATCTCAAATGGCCTTGCTATAAGACCTCCACCAGGTTCCTAAGAACCTATACCCAAAAAGGGTCTTTCACCAAACTAGAAGGATGTGGATCAATTTCAAACAATGTCGAAACTTGATCCCAGAAATTACTTTAGTTAACATATCAGCTGGATTATCTTCGGTATCGATCTTCACAAGTAGAATGTCTTCTTCTTCCAAAATTTATCTAACAAAGTGAAATCGTACGTCTATATGTTTAGTTCTACCATGATTCACTTGATTATTAGACAAGTAAATTGCACTAAGACTATCACAATGCACATGCAGTTGGTCTTGCACAACTCCTAAGTCATCTAGTTAACCTTGTAACCATATAGCATCCTTAAATTCCTCAGTCACTTCCATATACTCCGCCTCCGTAGTTGAAAGAGACACAGTAGACTGCAAGATTGATCTCCAACTTACTAGTGCTCCTGCTATGGTAAATACATACCATGTAGTTGAATGTTTCTTGCACAAATCACCAGCATAGTCAGAATCTACATACCCAACACACAACTGATTGTTACTTTTATCCTTCACAAACTTCAAGCCAACATCAATTGTACCATAAATATACCTCAAAATCCATTTCACAGCTTGCCAATGTTCCTTGCCAGGACAATGCATATAACGGCTGACCATACTAACTGCATGCGAAATGTACGGCCTTGTACATACCATCATATACATCAAGCTACCAACAGCCTCAACATATGGGACTTGGGCCATATACTTTCGCTCTACTTCAGTAGTGGGAGACATACGAACATTCAACTTAAAATGAGCACCAAGGGGAGTACTTACAGATTTAGTTCCTTTGTAGACACCAAATTTCTGTAGCACTTTATTCAAATATATCTTCTGAGACAAACAAACCTTACCTTTATCTCTGTTATGTTGAATCTCCATACCAAGAATCTTCTTAGCCTCTCCCAGATATTTCATCTCAAACTCAGATGACAACTTGCACTTCAAATTATCAATTTATTTCTTGTTATTCGATGCAATCAGCATATCATCGACATACAAGGGTAAATATATGAAAGACCCATCACGTAGCTTCTTAAAGTACACACAATGGTCATAGTGACTTCTTGTGTATGTTTGGCCTATCATAAACTGATCAAATCGCTTGTACCATTTTCTTGGAGATTACTTCATCCCGTACAACAATATCTTTAGTTTACATACACAATCTTCTTTTCCAGCAACCTTGAACCCACTCGGCTGAGTCATATAGATCACCTCTTCTAGATCACCATGTAATAATGATGTCTTAACATCTAGCTGAACTAGGTCTAAATCATATTGTGCTACCAAGGACAATAAAATTAGGATTGATGAGTACTTCAAAACTGGAGAGAACACCTCATTGTAGTCAATCCCTTCTCTTTGAGCATAACCTTTTGCAACTAACCTTGCCTTGTAGCGTACTTGATTCACCGAAGATCCTTCTTTTTTAGCATATACCCACTTGCACCCTATGGACTTCTTACTGTTCGGAAGCTTCATAAGAATCCATATGCCATTCTTATAGAGAGACTCAATCTCTTCCTGCATTGCACCTTCCCATTCTTTACACTCTGTACTACTTATAGATTCTAAATAGGAAGTAGGAGTACCATCTTCTATAACTGTTAATGCATAAGCAATGTAATCATTTATCCAACCAGGCTTCCTAGTTGATCCTCTTGGTTTGCTGGTTGCTATGGTCTCCGTGACCGTAGCTTTTATATCTTCTACGGACTCTTGTTCCTCTTCCTCAATAGTGTCACTATCATTTGGAACTTCAGTAGTTACCTCTCTTGTAGACCCAATGTCTTCACAAGTATTCTGAACAGATATAGACTTAGCTGGAATTAGTGGAGTTGCATCAATCTCCACTTGCTGCAAAGGCTCACTAGTATTGGTGATTCTGTCCTCCACCTGCCGATATCCCAAAAACGTTACCATAGACTTCTCACCAAATGTGACATCTCTACTCATGACTATTTTCTTCTCAACTGGATTCCAAATCTTTAACCCTTTTACTCCATTCTTCATACCCACAAAGATTCCTTTCACAGCATGGTTATCAAGCTTGTTTTCACTAACATGATACGACGCAGGACAACCAAAGATATGAATTGAGTCATAATCATAAGATGGTTTACCAAACCACTTCTCCATATGAGTTTTACCTTCTAATGCAACTGATGGCAACCTATTAATGAGGAAGCACGCATATGTAACTGCCTCATCCCAAAATGCCTTACCTAATTCAGCATTAGATAAAATACATCGTACCTTCTCCACCAAAGTACGATCCATGCGTTTAGCTACCCCATTTTGTTGCGATGTCTTCTTAACTGTGAAGTGCCCTCTTTATCCACTTATCCTGACATACTTCCAAGAACGGAACACTGTTGTACTCTCCACCATTGCACGAACGTAGTAATTTGATCTTTCTGCCAGTTTGAGTCTCAATTGCCTTCTTCCACCTCACAAAAATTTCCAAGACTTCATCCTTATGCCTCATTGTGTACACCCATATGCGCCTAGAATAATCATCAATGAACGACACAAACCAATGTTTCCCTCCCAATGACGCATTCTTGGAAGGACCCTAAACATCTGAGTGAACATAGTCAAGAACTCCACTAGTATTGTGGATATCTCTTCCAATGCTTGTTCTTGTTTTCTTTCCCTTAATACAATGCTCAAAAAATGCTAACTTGCAGGCTATAGCACCTTTTAACAAGTCTTGTTAAATCAACCTATGAAACGATTTCTCACCTGGATGTGCAAGTCTCATGTGCCATAACTTCGTCTTCTCGGTAGGTGCACTCTCGATGTGTTCAGAAATAGACACATCCCTGTTGTTGTATTCCCAATCAAGTAATACAAGTTATGATGACGTGTGCCCTTCATAATTACCATAGATCTAGAGACTACCTTTAGTATGCCATTTTCAGCAACTAACTTGTAGCCCTTATCTTCCAAAGTTTCGAGCGAAATCAGAATCTTCTTTATAGCAGGTACTAATCTTACCTCCTTCAGCTCTCTAACCATACCATCATGTATCTTGATATGAACACTACCAATCCCAATCACCCTGCAGGTATGATTATTTACCATACATACTTCTCCATTAAGCTCTTCAAAACTTGAGAACCATTCACGATATGGACATATATGATACGTTTCTCTAGTATCTAACACCCATGTACCCTCTGTAAGAGTATAATCTAATGGTGTCATAGTTAGTGAGAAATCAGAAGCATCATCTGATTCTTCATTAGAAATGTTCACCTCGGTATTACTATTATCTCTTTATCTTGCCTTACACTTGGTACAATCCTTATCCCAATGACCAAAGTCATGGCACCAAGCACACTCATATTTCTGCAGTTGCGTCCTACTCTTAGAACGTCCACTACCTTTACCATAACCACCATTCTTTTTTCTCCTGTCTGTTGAACGACCTCTTGCAAAAAGCAAGTTATTGTTAGCTTCACTTGCAAGGTCTCCATGATCCATCTTCCTGAACTCCTCAGTACGCAAAGTTGTAGTGACCTCTGTGTATGTCATCTTGTCCTTGTCGTGCATTAATGTTTTAATCACAGGTTCATACTTTTTAGGAAGAGAGTTTATCAGACACAAAGCTTGTTCCTCATCATTGATCTTCTCATTTTAGTTAACCAACTCAGCAAGAAGTTTATTATATGAATCTAGGTGCTCGGTTAGAGTCGCACCTCTCTTCATGTTATAGCGATACAAATTCCTTTTAATATATATCCTATTTTCCACGTTCTTCACAAGGTATTCCTTCTCTAGATTTTCCCAGAGATCCTTAGCTGAAGTCTCGTGGTGATAACTAACTCTTACTACAGTTGCTAAACACCCTCGAATCAAAGAAAGACATAATTTCTTCATCTTGTTCCACTGTTTTTCAGACATCTCCACTGGCTGAACTTCCAGAGCTTTTTCTAGGTCAAGATGAACAATAGCATCCATTACGTCCGTTCTCCATAAACCAAAGTTATTGGTTCCTGTAAACTTTTCTACCTTGAGTTGTGATCTATGTGAATGAAGTATTTATTCTTTTGTTTGTTTATCTTTATTTGTGGACTCCGAATGTTCTCCTTCAGGACCGTTCGGATCAACAGGTTTATCCCGTCAACCATTGTTCTCGAACAATTAAATATAGATAAAAAACAGAACCTTTGAGATTAGTATTACCTCAAGCAATCTTCAGAGAAAAATACCTTCACTTCAACTGCAATCTGGGTTCCCGTATCCAAGAGCGTCTCCTTTCTCTAATACCAATTGTTGCGCCAAAGCCTGCGGAAGCGTTAGGTTGGACTACTATAATGGTACTCCAATATTGCCAAGAACACAATCACCCATACAAGAAGAACAAATATTTAACGAGGTTGAATCCTCGGGAAGGAATAAGAAAATTTATATATCACCGTTTAGGTTGGAATATACAAAGCTTTAGACGAGAAGAAGAGAACTCTTACTTAGTTCTGGTGTGTTTTCTCTTGTTCTCTCTATAGCTATTTATACACATCAATAGGACTGGACACATTCCTTAACAAGGATTACTTTCATAAAAGTATAGGGTTTCCTAACTTAGCTTTAAGAGACAAAACCTCTTAAATTGTTATACTTAGGACACATGTACTTGGTTTCCTTAACCAACTAGATTTCCTAATCTAGTCCTTGACCGACCTACCAAAAATTCTATTCTAACAGCTAAGGCGTATGATCTCAGTTTCCCTACCACACATATAGTAGTACTGCTAAGGGAATTTGTAACATAGTTGATGTCAAGAAACTGTTCTTGGAAACTCTTATTATAAGTTTGTATCTTTTTGCATTCTCGGCAAGGTAGGAAAAGTAATGCATTAACTTATTGCATCCAATTCCTTTGGCCTGGAAAGGAAATTGGGGAAAAATTCATGCAGGGCGTATTTGTGAATTAAGTGGAACTCATTTATCACAACTTTAAATCCCCTTCGAACGACTCAGACAATGGAAAATTCTTGTAATTGACATGGAACCGGATGTTCCAGTAACTCATATTTGAACTACGTGGAATTGAACATGTTTGAAATCCTCATATTACAAATGATAATTCGAAATTCCATATTTCAACTAGGACATGGAATTGAACATGTTTGAACCATATTAATGAACTCAATAAAAAAGAAATGCAACCGAGCAAAAGAACAAAAAAATTCAGCCAATGATAAACACAAAAATGTTGTTTCTGAGTAGATGTTTTTCTCATCTCAGGAAGTTAATCAAGAAAGTTAAGAAACTGAAACCATTGATAGTACAATTGATCAGAACCATGGTGGAATTTTGGCCATCTAAAAGACAGCAGCATGGTTTTTAGTCTCCCATCCGGATGGTTAAAAACTTTTGTTCAAGAGAATAAGTCATTATGACAGATTGATTGATGATTCCTACACAAAAGAAAATCAAATCATCATATTAGATATTTTCAAGCAGAAAAACACCTTCAAATATAAAGTAAAAAAGAGACGAATTTTAATAAAACGAAACTGTTTTAAGAATCAAACACGGTGGAATGCTAAGTGAGAGACCATGATCACGAGACATTATTCCATTTGTTTAGGAGAACTCTTTGATTACAACAACACAAAAAAGCATAGAAACGCTACAGCAGTAAGGGGAGTTTGTGAAGTTTGATCAAAGGTGGCACTGATGGAAATGGTTTCATAGCGACATTTATATAGCACTAGGGTTTACATTATCTAGGGTTTCTCTAAATCCCCACTCAATCTGTGCGTAGATCATTACCTTCGTTGAATCTAACGGTCTGTAATTGCAGATTAACACAAAAATCACAAGTGGGAATTAAGTGTTTGACCCTCTCCTCACTCTCTCTTCTTACTCAAATGGCCTTTGGCTTAAAACTCAATTTTTTAAAAATGAAATGTTTAATGATATTATCAAATGATAAACTATATCCTTCAAGGGTATAATTGTCATGCTAACTTAAACATAAAATGTCTCACGAATCATACGTAAGAATTCGAAATTTTATATATATTTGGAAAGCTTTTTGAAAGATCTACATAACGAGCGTAAATACAACTATCAAATTTTCATTTCATATAATTTGTTTTTATTCTTTAAGTAATTTTTAAAATTTTCTTCATATTTTATAGTGTGCAGACAATATGACACTGATTTTATGTGCAGAAAATATGCACACTAATTTCTATACATAATTTTTTAAATTTTCTTCATATTTTATAGTGTGAAGGAAATATGCACACTGATTTTTGTAAGCAATTTTTTAAATTTCTTCATATTTTTTGTTCTTGGTAATATACACATTAATTTTATGTGCATACAATATGCACACTAGTTATAATATACTAGGGCCACTAGAATAATTTGCAAATTTTATTAAATAACTCTGGGGTCAAAAGAGTAAGACCTATAATTTCCAGGGTCATAAGAATAAATTTCTCAAATCACAATGTTACACAAAATGACACGTGACCGAAATTTCGGATTATGCCTTATGGATGTGGCATGGATTTTTACTATGGTCAAATAAGATTTGTTACTATAATTCGTTATTTACTAGCATTCATTAAAAAGGTAAAAAACATCTGACGTAAGTAAGGTGTAAATAAAATTTGTATATAAAAAGTGAGTAATCCTCTTAGGGTTTCAGTCTTCACTTCACTTGTTTTGTTTAAATCTCTTCTAAAGTGATAGAATAGGGTTTCTACGCCGCCTTTCTACTTCTCGTTCTTGTTCTTTCTTAGTTCTTCAGAGGGTGTTCAATGATTCCCAATGCGTATCAAAGGTCGCAATTACACTAACATTTGATAAAACCAATCCTAACATGAAATGAGTCACTTCAGATTGTTTGTTTAAGGAATGCCCATAACTCGATCTAGAAATTCAAATATTTCAAAGTTTGGAATGATTGTAGATTAAAATTAAACAAATAAATAATTGTAGATTCAACAAGATATGTTAATAGACACTTGCAGCATAATAATCAAAATGAATTACTGAAATACTTGCATTTAACTTTGATTTCCACCTCTTTGATGATCTGATTAGTTAGTTGCTACTCGGAAAAAACAGGTACTTGATGCTCAAAGTGCAACCACTCCTTGTGATCTCATCAGTTGCTTGCTTCAAAGATGTGAAGGACAAACTGCTGTTCGGATCAAGCTCCATCATTGAAGTATAATGAGGTTCGTAGAAATGACTGTTGGTTATGTTGATATGGGTGGTGGTTCTTGCAGTAGTTGAGATAATAGTGATCCTGATGCAGGTGCAAGCGAGAGTAGAAGTGAAATCATATGCAAAATTATTTTGCGAGGAGAAATCATTATGCTCATTGAAAAGAGATGTTTTGTTGTTCCACCACCAGATTTACATACAAAGCCACTTTTTCATCCATAAGCTATATGTGAACCTTCTTAACAATTATGTTCTTCAATTATCCCAGGGATAAATCTGCTGAAATCTCTTTCAGCAGTTGGTTAAGTTACTCTCATGTCTATGTATAAGTAAGTAATGATAATTAAAAAGCTGACTTTATAACGAACTATCTATGATGAAAAATAATAAATGAATCATTAGAAATTTAAATACATCTTTCGAAATAATTTTTGATCAGTTATAAGTGGATTCCGCACATTCGTGAAATTGCAGTTTTTGAACCGGACGAACGACATTCTCCTTTCCAAACAAGAGTTAGGAAATCGTTAGAATGATAGTCATAACAAATTCAGTATGTATCTAATTGCTAATGCTGCATGTTTTGACGTATACACCCTTCATGTCTACCGATCCGTTTCACACAAACTTTCAGTACTTGCAGATATAACCAGCCCTAGCAGTGATGTTGCTGGCTGTTGTGGTGGTAATAGTGATTCGGATGCAGGCGGCAGATGATGGGGAAGTTGAGTGGGTGCTTTGAGAGGAGATACCATAATGCTAATTGATTGAATTGAAAGGAAGTTCGGTTCTCCCATCCACCAGATTCCCATACAAAACTAGTTTTACATCCATGAAAAGCCATTATTTGTGGATCTTATAATTGATTAATTGAACGTATACAGAGCTTTTTTTTCAGCAGATTTAGAACAATCAAAGCTCAATTCAAAAAGGAAAATTGAAAATCCACTTGATTCAATTCCAGATCAGAGAAGAAAAGGCAGCGCAGAAACCCTCTTAGGGTTTTCCAGGAAGCTACTGATATTTTGGAGTAGAGATTTCAAAGAATTGTGAAGTGAAGACCTAAATTGATTATTGTACTCTTATATAAATATATATACAGATTTTACTTATTTCTTTTTACATCAGATTTTTAACCTGCCCTAAAACTAAAAGGAGAAAGACCTAAATTGATTACTGTACTCTTCTATAAATATATATACAGATTTTAATTACATCTTTTTACATCAGATTTTTAACCTGCCCTGGAACTAAAAGGAGAAATGCAGTAAATTATGGATAACCCTAACCGGTAGCCGGTAAATTATGGTTTTTAAGCCTGGCCGTGACCATTCAATTTGATTAACCCAGTATTATTATTTCTGGTGGCCGGTGGGAATTAATCACCTTACCATATGTATCAAGTTGCATTCAAAGATTCAGTTCGAAAAAAATATTAATAGATTATCTAATTGCTCCAAATGCAACAACCTTACATTTTCCTCTGATGAAATCTGTGATTGGCACTACACATGTGTAGATATTTATAGACATTGATTCGTCGAAAAAAGGTGCAAAATAGGCCAAATATGGTCGAAAATGCTCATTGATCACTCTGGTTATGGTATTGAGAGAATGTTCTAGAATAACCTTCTTTATAGGGCATGAATGCCACATCCACGCTATGGATGCTCATTGATCACTCCTGTCAGACCATCAGAACACCTCTATCCGATCATATTTATCACATTTGGATTGAATATTATTCTCATACCTTAATGATATTCAAGTTAGAAAACTGATTATCTGTAATTCAAAGAGATTATAGTCTTGTTTACCACATAGTAGTCACCCCAGTAGAATGCGCAGCAGAGTTGCTTTACAAGAAACCTAGTCGGGCCCACACAAACTGCAATTAAGTTAAAACTGGTGAATTGGTGGACTAATAGACTAGATAATCCTCTTCATTTCACCATCAGCTAGGCCATCTGAGTCCTCAAGAGTGGAAAAGGGTCTAGCCATTGGTACAGTTTACATCTACAAAGATCAACGGCGGCCACCATCACATATTCATAGTGATGCACCTTGTTGGTGGCACGATCCGCCAACTGCCGGCGATGGTACTGGTTTGATGTTTCATTGTCCTGTAATTCCCAACTCTCAGTAAGTCGTATCGCAAGTCGGCAGCATGTTTCATTGTCCTGTCATTCCCTACTCTCTCAGTAAGTCGATGGCAGCTCAAGTTACTAATTTCCGTTAAAATATATCTGATGTAAACAAGGTGTAAGTGAAAAGTTGTAGATGAAAACAAGGTGTAAGTAAAAAGTTGTATATAAGGAAAGAGTAATCAACTAAGGGTTTCAGTCATCACTTCATTTCGTTGAAATTTTTTTCTCCAAAAGTCAGTGAGAGAATAGTGAAGTAAGAAATTGAGAGAATAGTCATCACTTCACCACGAAATTGAAAAATTAAAAACCACTATCAAAATTTGAACCTGTTATTAGAATATACCCTGTGATATGCAAACTGAGAATCCATCTCCACATATTCCTTCTTGATATGGCACAAGCGGAAGCGATAAAATAGAAGGAGAATCCACTCCTTAAGGTGACGATAGAAACTCCAATCCAGGAGAAAAACTCTAATCCAAGAGCTAAAAGAGATAAACAATCAATGGTATAAACCAACAACTTAATAGCTTCATTAATCAATCAAAATGAGATAAACCAAGCTGAATACAATGGCAGAGGAACTAGATACTTATAGTTCTAACTAACCCTAGCAGACCCTTGACTGACCATAACTTCACATACGTGGGAAGTTTATCCTAACAATTGTACTCTAAGATAATCAGGATATCTCTGCTTGACTTATTTTATAGACTTGCAAACTATCGAACTGAAAGAAGTAAATCAAATCCTACCAAAACAGACTCAAAAGTGGATATGGACTGGCTAACAAGCCTCGCATATGAAAAGGACTCAAATATGTCCCATATCAGGCTCCCCTATTGCGATGAAACTCATCTCGAGTTTATATTGGAAATGACAAGTCGAAGAAATGATCTTGATATTCCCACACCCTTTGAAACAGCTTGACCTCGAGTTATGCATCGGAATCACCAAGTGCTCGCAAAACGCGTTAGAATTAGGATACGAATTTGATATTTGATGTACATGATGCTTGGTGTCTGCCTTCGCATGTATAAATTGCCATAATTAAAATGGTTGGTGGTCCCAATACTTAGCAAATGGATCTTCATATGTGTTTTGGTAAACTGCTACCACTGAACTCATCTGGGAAAGACTATTATTAAGGAAATGACTATCGTCTTCATTCACTTGACCAATTGGGTGGACATCATTATCAGTATTGATGTGGTCTTCAACTTCAGCAAGACTTACTTGAAACGTAGCCTCGCTTGCTGCATGAAGTGAACTTTTAAAATCCACTTCTTTGAATTCTCACAAAGGTCTTTTCCCCGGCATTAGCCTAAGTTTGATTTTTCCCCACATAAATTCGTAAACGCTTCAGTGATGGCTATGAACAGCATGAACATCAAGTAACCAAGGTATACCCAACACAACATCACTAATATCCATATCAATTACTTCGCAAAATATTATGTCAGAGTAACACTTACCAATTGACACTGGAACTTTGCAAACACCCATACAAGTAATTGCACCTCCACTGTTGAACCATTTAATTTGGTCTGGTACAGGATACCAACCCATTTCCAAACCCAAAGATTCAATCATTTTCAATGATACCAAATTCTGTTCACAACCATTATCAATCATAAAACGACAAACATGCCCACCAGCTATATATCGACCACGAAAGATATGAAATTGACAAGGTTCCATAGTTATATATACCGCATAATATGAAGTTAAGAAAATCAATTTAGCAGCAGCTTAGTTGAACATATAAGTGAGTCTGCGTCTTATTAAAGAAGAAAGCCCAACCATAGTTACGTGTCTGACTTTACTTGAACGGGAATCCTTCGCAATTTACTTCCAGGAAACAAACTTTTTATAGCCCTTAGCCGAGAAGATTTCTTAAAACCACTAGCTAACAAAACTAGGGTTTCACAAGTGTCAAATACGGCAACAAATGAAATACGGGATACTCACCAAACTGAAGTCCTTTGATGATGGCGCACACAACAGAAATCTTTAGTGCCTCTGTCTTCTTCTTTTTCACACAAACGTGATATATGCAACTGAAACCTTGATTTTTTTTTTCAAACCCCAAATCAACAAACAAGGCCAATCAGAGATCTTACCAAACTTAAGTATGCACCGTGATGATGAACAAGATCTTAAATCTTCTTTCAACTGATTTTTTTATTTTTTTTTGATAAAAACCTAGAGTTCACAGGAATCCTCAACTCACTCTTCTAGGCGACCTCACAGAGGAACAGCGCAGGAAAACCTGCCTTGAATACCACCTGATAAGGTGACGATAGAAACTCCAATCCAAGAGCAAAATTCTAATCCAAGAGCTAAAAGAGATAAACAATCAATGGTATAAACCAACAACTTAATAGTTTCATTAATCAATCAAAATGAGCTAAACCAAGCTGAATACAATGGCGGAGGAACTTGATACTTATAGTTCTAACTAACCCTAGCAGACACCCTTGACTGACCATAACTTCACATACGTGTGAAGTTTATCCTAACAACTTTACTCTAAGATAATCAGGATATCTCTGTTTGACTTATTTTATAGACTTGCAAACTATCTAACTAAAAGAAACAAATCAAATCCTACCAAAACAGACTCAAAAGTGGATATGGACTGGCTAACAAGCCAATCATAAGAAAAGGACTCAAATACGTCATGCATCACTTCTCCTTCATCATCTGTTAATCTCACCCATACAACAAGCATAAAAAACGAAAGAGTGACATGAAATTTGATCTAAGGTTTCGCTGTTGGTTCAATAGCCACATTTATATAGCACTAGGATTTGCATTATTCAGGGTTTACATTATTTAGGGTTGTCTAGAGATCCCACCGAGTTCTTGTTTAAATCACGTCCGTTCGTTAGATCGAAATTCCAGATTAAGACAAGAATAACATCGCCACAGAAAAGTGCACATGTGTGACCCAAATTTTGGGGTCATCTAAAGAGTTAAAGGCCTAGACAGATAAAGCTCTCACGTTGAACGCTAAACGGTAAATAAACTCACACTTCTTATTAGTCGAAATAAGGAAATCGAGTGTTTTGGTGATGACATTTGGCGACATATGATTGGTTAATTTTTTTTTTTTGAATTAAGGCCGGGAAAACGAAATAAAATACAAATCCATGCTTACCTAAAAACGTGGATTCCTAAACTGAAGGATACCTAATTAATCTCAAGTTATTCCAAAACCGTGTATACTGAAAACTCACCTTTATAAAATCAAAACTAGTCATAAAAACCCAAGGTGACCAAACTTGTGGTACAAAAACCCCACTCAAATGTTGGGATTCATTAAAACTCCATCTTAAACTAAACTGATACAAAAACCCCAAATTTAAAAAAATTGATTAAAAAACCCCAAATTTAAAAATTGGTTTCATCAAATTTTATGATGAAACCAAAAATTGGTTTCGTCAAATTCTACGAGGTTTCATCAAAATTTTGTTTTTTGTGGTTTTTGTGTTACTTTTGTTTTGGTGTTTTTTTGTGGATGGATAGTGACACCTTTGGGGTTATAACTCGTGGACCGAGAATCGAACGTGTTGTGTTGTGCCCATATATTCCTTTAGATTTATGTCTGCGCGTGGTATTCCAACACCGTGTATACTCAAAACTCACCATTATATGCTTAGGTCTTAAAGATTTAATTGGAGCTAAACGCTAATTTTTTTTTTTTGAAGATGTGCTATAGGCCATGGTGTTCAAAATTAAGAGAATCATTCTTCCTACTTTAATAGTAACCTCCTTCCCAATCTTCATATGGAATCCAAAATTTAGAGTATCATTTTAGGATAATATGTTATGTTTAGAATGATTGATAACTGATTGTACACATATTTTGTTTGGTGTGGCTGTGGTAAAATAGAAATCATAGCTTAAGAAAATCTTAACCATATGGAATCCAAAATTTGGAGAAAGTAGCAAAGCCGTACAAAAGTATGAAGATAAGGAGTAAATGGGGTGTAAGTACCAATTGTATTCGAAGTCTTTGGATATGGACTAGCTTTCCTTCTACGCCCCTTTCTTCTTCTTCTTCTTTTTAGATCTGAGTGAGCTCAAAAGAAACTCATAGAGAATCAATTAAAACATCAATAGATGGCTTCTTGTGGATTTAAAAGTGGTTTTGTTTGGGAGATCTGGTGGGGTGGAAGAACTGCAACCAACACCACCCAATTTCCTTTCAATAATCAATTGAGCATAATGATTTCTCCTCTCAAAACAATTTTATGTAATGTCTCATTTCTTCTATTGCCGCTTCCACCAGCTACTTCAGCCACCAGCTACTCCAGCATCACCACCCCCATTACCATTTTCATCGTTTTTATAATCTCACTCTAGTTCACTGATCAAGCTTTGGTATGAGCTATTTTCTTCATCAAATCTTGAATCAACACGTGTTGAAATCTCAAGTTGGTGCACTTAATTTATCTTAAGAATTTACGGTTTCCTCACAGAAGTAAGAACCAAAACTATATGTTGAATATCGACACCTAGTTTGAAGTAATAGGCAGGTGAATCAAGTTTGAGTTTCAGAGGGAGGCTGCTCTCTGGTTAATGTTACGTTGATTAATCTAAGCATCAGATTACCTGTATTAAGGTTTTATCTCTGATAGGGTTTTGGAAGCTTAATTAAAGTGGAGACGGCGCTATTTTCTGGCTAGTTTCATTCTTATGATGCAGTGATTGGGTTGACGACGGTCACAATGAACCAAAGAAGATTCTATGCTTTGGACATAGGAGGTGGTGGGGAGTGACGCTAATCTTCCGTTCGCAGTTTTTCCATGAACGCTTCTTAGTGTTTCAATGGCTGTTTGGTGGTTTTTCATTGGTTAGGTTAGGGTTTAATTTCTCTTTCAGTATAGGGTTTTTATGGGCTTTTTTAAAGCCTCTCTTGTTGGATGCTGGAGATGTGGGTATAAGTCCTGGGCTTCTAGTAGGTCTTGGCATTGGGTTCATGAGATTTTCTTTAAAAGTTTACCTCATTTGTTAGGGTCGACATTTGATGTGCATTGATAGTCAGGGAAAGATGTCCCAGCACACACGTCTGTTTTATTTGGCTTAGCATCTGATAGCTGAGGGAAAATTTACTTATGCATGTATGTTGTTAATCATCTAAAGAAGCATGGGTCATAACTGACTTTAAGTTTGTGGATTCAGTCATCTAGTGGTTTTTGATAGTTAACATTAATTATGAGCTGCCCCCTAAAGAATAACACTATGCAATCAAAGTAACCTTTATTTATGGATTAGATGTGCTAGCCACTTAAACTCATCAAGTGCATAATTTTTGGAGTTTCAACTATCCGTTAACGGGTTCTAAATGACTACACCCATCAGTTGCAGGAATCCAAGGGCTTGCCCAACATACAATTTTGTCTGCTTCCATAATACCGTATATGACTTTCTACTATCCGGAGACCCAAGTTGCATCAGCCATTTACAAAAACACTATTGCAACGTGATATCCTTATACCGCCACCTAAACAAGGAAAAATTAAATTATCTAAGGTTTCTCTGGATCCTCACTTAATCTTTGCTTAGATTATGCCCTATTGTTGAATCTAACGGTCCGTAATTGCAGATACATACACAATGAAATAATTTTAGGGTCTCAGACTTCTCTACGCTCCTTCCTTGAACTCAGATGAAGTGGATTTCAGTTTTTGCTCTTTGTATTTCAACATTTCTTGAGTTCTTCCTCTAGATTTACTGAAAAAGGAGCTAAAGATCAGTTTATTCAGGCAGCAGCAATTATGGATCTTTCTCATAGATGTGAAAATGGTTTTGTATGGGAGTTTGATTGTACCCGAAGAACCGATTTCCTTTCAATTCAATCAATACATCATGATGCTTTCTCCTCTCAAAACCAATTCTATTTTAGCTGTCGGTACTTCCACGGAAATCTACTCCATCTGATTCAAGAAAAAAGAAATAGTAGACGGATTCTTTCTGAAGTTGAACATTCGTATTCGTTGTCTGCTAGTACAAAAGTTCATACAGAGATTTTGCAAAATCTTTCATCAAATCAGTCAGGTATAACTTGTTTGCCTCAGAAATATGGTGAACAAAATAGTTCAAAGTTAACAAAGACTACTGATCTTTTAATGATAGGTTTTCCTTAAGGATTACGGGAAACAAAATAGCTAGTTCGAATTTCAAGTCAGAGGAGATTCAAGTTTGGGTTTCAGAGGGTATTCTCTGGTTAATTTCAAAAGCCAAATAGAAGAAGTTCCCTTGATTAATCTGAAGGACCAAAGCTGCAGTTTTAATAAGGTATATTGAAATAGCACTACAACACTAGATATAATTATTTATTTCAATCTCATCCTAAATACTACAAGTGTTGATTAACATGATAACTTCTATCGGTTGAATCTACCCGTTGTTAAAAAGAAAATGAGGAATCGGCTTCGAATCAGGCTACTCATTAGTTTGAATTTCTACATTTTAAACAAAGGATCTTTGTAAATTTTGAATTATGAAGTTATTTAATACATTCTAGGATTAATATAAAGCCGATTCATAAGTTTCCTTTATAGTTGGTATTACAAATTTACAACCATGTAGAAGTGGTTGGCGAAGTGAACTACTCATTAAAGTCTAACTTTGTTACATCTGCTGGATTAAGTTGACGCTGGTTCTATGGAAGAAGATAGAGAACCCTTGTGGACACCAAATTTAAAGTTAGAGGAGAATCAAGTTTGGCTTTTAGAGGGTGTCCTCTGGTTAATTTGGAGAGTTTAATAGAATTTGATTAATCTAAACACATAATCTGCAGTTCCAGGTATATCGAGATAGCAGTTCAGAAACTATACATCTATTTCAATTTCATTATGCCACCTAGTGTTTATTAACATCTTTTTTTTGCTTGCATATTGTGTTTTTGTCATTGGCAGGTCACACCAATAGATTTGAATTGCAAGATCCAGTTCTTGGCTTACTTAAAAGAGTCCTCATAGTTAACTACTTCACATCAGTTCAGTTTAATTGCCTTCAGCACAGGCTCTTGCTTGTAAAAAACTTATGTGCTTCATGGAGGCATAGTTGAGAAATGCTGGAAAGAATTAATTGGCTTCAGCACAGGCTCTTGTTATGTCAGGCGAACATTGTCATGTCATGTCAGATAGGTCGGTCTGCTGGTGTCTCTGGTTGTGTCTTGAATTTTCTCTTTCAAGTTGTTATCGGTCATGCAAATAATTTATTTGATGAATACTTTTCGGCAAACATGTTAATCAGAACTCTTGCATACTTTTATTGGAATTACAGCGGTATCGTTGGGTTTTGGGGTCTTTTATTCGTTTTGCTTCTGAAGAAAGAGAAATGGGGAATCCCATATTGGAGATTTGTTGATTCTATTGTAGTTAGAATTACAGGTTATATACAGAATGATTAATTGTAAGAAATGTAGTCTTGATTTTATGGATAACTTGCGGAATAATAAGCGTTATGTGCTCGCTTCTTAAAACTAAAACTTCAATGATCTAAAACAGCCAATCATCCAGAGCTATAGATTGGTGGCAATGTTTAGATGCATACATAAATCAAATTTTTGTTTACTACCGTGACCCTGCACCAAATTGTGACTGCTTGTACGATATTACACTATGTGTTATATGAGATTTTTTTTATTTTTTTTGATACCCTAGATTAGTGGTCCCTAAACTACATCCGAACTCCTTAAATTGGAGTAGATTTCAGCAATTAGGGTTCGAATATATATGAGATTTTCAAACATAATAAGAGTGAGATATCTCTTTATTTCAACTGGCACAATGAAAATCAATAACCTAAAAACTCAATACCATCCCTCACTCCAGAATAAAAGTAGCACTGGTGCTGCTTACCCTCTTTCCTATTGGTTAGTTACCGTAACCTCGCGCTCTCATTGGTTAATTGAGAAACCATTCGTATTCGTCAGATGAAATTTCGTTAGATATGGAGCGTTAATCTGACAATGTGCGGTGTAGATTGGATGGATTAGTGGGACACACCTGACGGACGGCCCCCATTATTTAGAAAAATTACTATATTAATTTCGTGTATTTATTTTCAAAATCCAATTTTTTTTAAAAACTACTATATTAATTTTAGACATTTATGATTAAAATAAAAAAAAATCAATTCAACATATTTATGGAATAAAATAATTTTTTATAATTTTATGATAATCCAAAAAATAAAAAAATTACTATATTAATTTTGGACATTTATGATTAAAATAAAAAAAAATCAATTTAACATATTTATGATATCTACGTATTTAAGGAATAAAAAAATATATTAATTTTATGAATCTTTTAAAAGGAAAAAAGATATATAAATATCTATATTACTTTGTAGCATTGATGATAAATATCTAACAAAAAATACTACATTAACTAAAATTTAAATTACTATTTATATTTATGTTAGCAATATCCATTAATATATAAAAAAAAAATCTGATCATTTACATGAACATAATCTAACAAGTTCCATTAATATGGTTGATTTACTAATTAAAACAAAGCCAATGGTTAATAAAGGATGGAAATCATTCTTTATCCCTATTTTCTTTATAACAATCCATATAACTGGATTTAATTCCATAACGAATAAAAAAATATTTTTATTTTTTGAATCTTTTAAAAGGAAAAAAGATATATATTAATTTTTAGCATTGATGATAAATATCTAACAAAAAATACTACATTAATTAATATTTAAATTACTATTTATATTTATGTTAACAATATCCGTTAATATAGAAAAAAAATATGGTCATTTACATGAACAAAATCTAACAAGTTCCATTAATATGGTTCAACAACCTAAAAACTCAATACCATTCCTCAATCCAGAATAAAAGTAGTACTGGTGCTGCTTACCCTCTTTCCTATTGGTTGGTTACCGTAACTTTGCGCTCTCATTGGTTAATTGAGAAACCATTCGTATTCGTCAGATGAATTTTCGTTAGATATGGAGCGTTAATCTGATAATGTGCGGTGTATATTAGATGGATTAGTGGGACACACCTGACGGACGGCCCCCATTATTTATAAAAATTACTATATTAATTTCGTGTATTTATTTTCAAAATCCAAAAAATTTAAAAAACTACTATATTAATTTTAGACATTTATGATTAAAATAAAATAAAAACAATTTAACATATTTATGATATAAAATAATTACATGAAAAGATCCAGAGAATTTAAAAAATCTACGTATTTAAGGAATAAAAAAATATTTTAATTTATGAATCTTTTAAAAGTAAAAAAAATATATAAATATCTATATTAATTTTTAGAATTGATGATAAATATCTAACAAAAAATACTATATTAATTAATATTTATATTACTATTTATATTTATGTTAGCAATATCCATTAATATATAAAAAAAATCCGATCATTTACATGAACATAGTCGAACAAGTTCCATTAATATGGTTGATTTACTAATAAAAACAAAGCCAATGGTTAATAAAGGATGGAAATCATTCTTCATCCCTATTTTCTTTATAACAACCCATATAACTGGATTTAATGCCATAATGATTTTAAAGATTTTCTTTGGAACCAAGTTTCCAACATCTATATAAAGAATGCAAATCACTCTTTATTCTTGCATAAACCACGTACTTGCTGTGAAAAAGGAGGTAGCGAACAGAAGATATAAACTATGACTTTTGAAGAAAATCATAACAAGGGGGAAGCAATGATAGTTGATTCCAGTGGTATGTAAACTTATTCATGTGTCAAAATTTCGAATCCTAGACTGCTATTTTTTTTCTCTTATCAATTTTTTTTTATGTTAATAGGCTGCTGTTTTTTTTCTCTTATCAATTTTTAAATATATGATGTTTATATGTAGGTAAGAAACCTTCGGGAATAGTTTATATCCCCTTTAAGCGTCTGGTTAGGAATCATACACAACAAAAAGTAGTGAGGCTTTGGTTCTTTTGTGCAAAAGAATTCAGGTGAGCCCGAGTCTTATGTGGGCATATGAAACTAAAAATAATCTGATCCTCCAATTGATCATTATAGTCCAAAACATCATGACTACGGTTTATAGATCTGTCTGTAGCATCGTACCGAAACCTCTATGATCAGCACAAGATTAGAGATGTTGATGATGCATCCGAAAAAATCATATTACTGGTTTCAGTTTTTTTTTTTTTTTTTGTTTTTTTTTGTTTTGTAGGTCTCCTCCCACAGTCCATGAAGATAACCACGCACTAAAGAAGGAACCCGTAGGATCAACAGTTCTTTCACTATATTTCCCACACATATGGTAAAACTTTGAGCATAAATTCTGTTTCTCATCTAAGATCATTTATTTATTTATTTTTGTCTTCGGATAATTCAAATATAAGCTGTCCATATTTCATGGTATAGCTTTATGTTATTCCAAGGTATACAAAGGGAAACTTGAAGCATAGTAATCTTTCGCGTGGAATGATTAGAATGTGGAAAATTCTCAATGGACTCCCAAACTAAGCTCATAGTAATCCTTCAATTAATGTACTTTACTGGTACTTTTACTGATTTGCAGTGGTTTGGAAGCAACAAAGAATGTGCTTTTATTTCCTGAATTTTTCTCCCATATTATTAATCTTACTAGCTTCGTGGATTCCATCTATGATGGTAACCTAAGAATATTCCTTACATATGTATTCTAATTCTGGTTACAACAACGAATTTCCTGGCATCTGATCCGAAAAAACTCAAAGACCATCCTGATATGTTCTTATCGAATAACAATAAATAGATTTTCGTTTTTTGAGTTTTTTTTCTAAGATCAGTAGATTTTAGTTTTGTTTTGGTGTCGTTTGATATAGGCACAAACTTCTTTATTAATAACTATACGTTGCTTCCAATAATTTTTTTGTTCTCTTATACGGTTATTTTTTTTCCGAGAAGAAAATGTTATATTGAGAAGAGAAAAATATGTACAGAGTGTTGAGTCAAAGACTCCCATGGAAGAAAAAAACTATCTAATTTCAAAATAACTATATCTTCCTGGTGTTGAGTGATTTGACTCATCGAGTATCCCTTGAAAATCTCCATGAGATCCATATAAGAATTTGAGAAAAAGATATCAATATTTTCACTGTATTATATCTGGAAGCGCAAATTAAGAATTTTTTACATATGGCTTATTATTGAGAAAAGAGTTTTGCATCGATTCACACAAATTGTGGCATTTGAAATTAATTTTGGCTTTGTTTTTGTCAATAAAGAGAATTTTGATTAGAATATGTGGTTAGAATTTTCGATTGCTTTGCTTAATTTTATTTTGGTTCTTAACCCTTCTTATTTATTTATGTTAAAGGTGTCGGGATGCAAGATGCAAGGTTTATCTCTATATACTCTGACATCATTTGATTATGAACACAACAAAGTACTTCAAACATCCACTTTCACTTCGTGTATTTGGACATATTATATATAATCCCTACATAAAAATATATGAACATGGATGATGTGTACCTTGGTTATGATCAGTCAATAAGTGTGATGTCCACACTTGCTATAAGCCATTTGGTTTATTCATCGTGCTATTATAGCATTCAAACCTAACGTTAATGTTCAATTTAGGATTTCTCAAGTTTCTTTCACCCAATTCAGCAACAATAACAAAACCAGCACACCACGCTCCAAATGGATCCTTGATGTATTGGTCGTAAGGCCTTACATATCAATATGAACGAACTTGGCAAGTATAGACTTGGAGTTACATGTGAAAAAATTACACAATCATTTTATAATGCTTGCACGGGATCATTTTTTACCTTTGCCTTTTTTGCTTTTTATCTATTTCACTACATTACTCACATTAGTGTAGAGCGTCTCTTGAAGAGAGAAACTCAAGAAACGGGAAACACTTCATGTTTGATTTCTGAAAAAAAAAATATATATTTGTGATTTTCCTTGATTACATCTTCTTCAACGGGAAACACTTCGTATGTGTTATACTATTTAGAATTGACAATCTATTTTACTTAATATCATTTTTTTAAGTGTCTCGAATACCAGATATCAATACAACTATATAATGAGTGTAACTGTTCATATAGTTACAAGAAGTTAGTGCCTAACAGAGATTGATCTCTTGATTTATAACGTAACTATATGATTTTTGAAGAAAGATATATCAGTATATTTCTTATATTACATCTTCTTTGAAGGGCACTCTTCATATGTTTTGTACTATTTAGAGTTGACAATCTATTTTTATATAATATCAAAAAATTTTAAGTGTCTCTAATATAAGATATCAATACAACTATATAGCGAGCGTGATTTTTTATATAACTACAAGAAGTTAGTGCCTGGATGAGCAGTTAAATTGGTAGCTTGATTCTTAACGCATCTCTATGATTTCTGAGAAAGATATATAAGTATATTTCCTATATTACATCATCTTTGACGGGAAGCACTTCATATGCTTTGTACTATTTAGGCAATCTATTTTTTATTAATATCGTGTTTCTTTAGTGTCTCTATCAGATATCAGTACCTATATTGTGAGTATAGCGTTCATTTTATTAGAAGAACTTGGAGACTAGAAGAGTTGTTGAGTTGGCCACATGATTCTTAAAGTAGATATATGATTCCCAAAGAAGATATATCAATTCATTTCCTTGATAACATCTTCTTTGACGGGAAGCAATTCATGTGCTTTGTACTATTTAGTGTTGGCAATCCATCTTATATTTTCGTGTTTTTTTTAGTATCTCTAATATTAGATAGCGAGTGTGATTTTTCATGTAACTACCAATAGTATTGATGTTGGAAATATCATGAACTACGTACTGATTTCAAAAGTTAAATTTTTTTTTTAAAGTATTTTCTTTAAGAGGATTTCTTAATCTCCAACACTTTAAACCATATGTAATTGGTGATTTTGGTTCCAACTGTTAGTCTATTAAATGTTAATTGGCATTTTCATTATACACCGCAGATGTTAATTGGGACCCCCTTTGGGACGAGTGAAACCTCACTAAATTTTGATCAATTTCGATGGTACCCATTGCATAACACTGGTTAACTACTAAAAAAATCAAATATATTTTAGTGTTTATAGTTCAAACTATATTGCTTTCGATACTTTGATTTATTTATTTTAATTTATTTGTAGAGTTGATTACTGCTTTATTGGGTTACTTGAAATTAGTTTTCAAAACCATGTGAGATCTTTAAATTATGATAGTATTATACATTTGATTATTAGAAATTTGAATTACATAGTTTTAATTGTCAATCTGTTGAATAGTAAATTCTATAATAGCTTATTAAAACTCTTATTGGGATGGGTGCGGGGCGAAGCCCCGCCTCAGTGGACATGAACCAACGCTGTAAGAAATTCCAACAGTCCCGGTGCGTAGCAAGGGTTTCAAGCTAGTCTCATGTAAAAGAGGTTGAGTGTAAAAGAGGTGTACGTAAAAATTGTGTTATATAAAATGAGAGTTTTAGGTTTTGAGTGTGTAAACTTGTGTTCTCAAACCTAAAGATGCCTCCTCTCCACTTCTTCTTCATCTGGGATCTGAACTCAATACAATTAAGGGGACGTTCTCATAGATGTGAAAGTGGTTTCATACGGGAATCTGGTGGTTTGGAAGAAGAAGACCAAACATGTTTCGATTCAGTTGAAACGAGCATAATGATATCTCCTCTGAAAACAATTTCATTTGTTGTTTCTTTAGTCGTACTTGCGCCGCCACCTGCATCAGAACACTAGTACAACACTAGAACAACCAAGATATCAATTTCATGAGGGTTGTTAGTACTTTTGCATCAAGTACCTGTTTTGGATAGTAGCTAACTTATGGAAGCGGTAGCAATCAAAACTATTTATGCTGAATTTTAATTTTTGTGTCGCCTTTGAATTCATGTATTTTCATACTTGTTAATATAACTTTGTTAACTCTGCAGGATATGAATTCGACACTGAGATTTCTCCTCTCAAAGCAATTCTATGTTTGATTGCACCAATTCTGTCAACCTCTACTTAATCTCATTCAAAAAAAAAGTGAAAAGTTCGAAAACCAGTCAGAATTCATCTTGTCAATGCCAAATAAAGGGTTAATTCATTCAAGCACCATATTACCTGCAGTTTGATGAAAAACTTGTTTGTTTGCAGATGAATCGTTGTCTGGGTCTGAGTCAACCCCTGACTCGCACCGAGTCAGCTGTCAGACCGTTTGGTTGGTAATTTGGTAACCCCTAACTCAGTGTCTGAGTCATACCCAATCCCTGATTCGGGCCCTATGGAGTCAGGTATAAAAATGCCCCTGAGTCGATGGTTAAAAGCTTTGATTCTCTCGACCTCTTATCATTTTATGTCTCTTTTTCTCCGTTTCTTCAGTCGAGAGCAGAAGCAAAAATAGGAGAAAACCCTAGATTAATCTCTCATATGATCTCGTTAGTTTCCTAAATCACCTCTACTTCACCTTAATCTCGACCTCCTAGCGTCACATGGTTCATCATTTTCGCTTTTCTTTTGACTGTTTAATTGTCAGATATTTCCAACGAAAAGGTTTCAAGTAATGAATGACTAGGATACTGAATATTTTAGAGGTTCGATATGATTATAAAACATGGGTTATGCTTAAAACTTGAATTTGGAGGTGAAGGGGCTAAGGAAGGAGCTGAATACAATAAGGAAAAACGTTTTCAGACATAACCTCTTGAGTTCGCTGACTCAAGCTAACCGGTTGAAGTTATAAACTCCAGCAGAAATTTTCAGGTTTGAGAGCTTCCATCAGTTCGCGGACTGGGTTCGCGGACTGCACCTAAGCTTCTACTCCAGCAGATCTTCTCGGGTTCGAGAACTATGCCAGTTCGGGGACTGGGTTCGCGAACTGAGTTGCTTCTAACTTTTCGGTACCACTTGATCAACAAAGTTCGCAAACTTCGGTTCAAGTGCTAAGGACTTATACATATATATGTTGCCACAACAATGTTTATATCCTCCAATGGTTATATATTCTAAATTCTCATTTCAATCATTGAACATTCTTAGAGGGCGTTATATAATTGTTATTCACAAACTATTTTTCATCAAAGCGATTTCTAAGATGATTGAAACTTAACATGACTTTCGTCACTAGGTAAAGATGAACTTGGATAAAGCGAAAGCTTTACCAACACATATTTCGAGAAATAGATAAGCGAGATATACTCATCTCGAAATATCACATGTGCATATTATTAGTCTATATAGTAATACGACTTTTGTCTCAAAGATAGGAGATAGAGTAGATAGGCTTTTGAGTGATAGATAAGTTCAAGTCTCCACATACATTTTAGTCGATGAAGATCCATTGGTTCCTTGAGTAGTCATTCGTCTTGTATGATGATTACCATGGAGTCTTGAGCTCAAATACACTTTCTATCCTAGCCTGAGACCTTAGCTATAGTAGACTAGAAATCAGGACTTTATAGTTTTGATCACTAAGATTGACAAACATGCTTAGCAACGCATGCGTGTTTGACTAAGCAATGCTCTAACAGATCTATTGGCCAAATATCGCCGAAAATGGTTATTGAATTTAGAGTAATTGCTAGAGTGCAGCCGTCGTACTATGGTTATTGAATTTACAACCCGTTCGTTTCAAGGAATTGTATTTCTTGGAATCAAATTCCTTGAACCGAACAGTGCAAATGAACTCTATGTAATTGGGAATTTTAATTCCAAGGAATCCAATTCCCTCCAAAAGGATAGATTTCCATTGCATTTGTCCATTGATGCAATGGAATTGGATTCGAGGGTAAAAAGAAAGGTAATTGAATTACCTCAACCAAACATAATTTTTTCGGATTGGAATAAAATTCCTTGGAATCCAATTCCAAGAATTGGATTACCCCATAATTGAATTCCTAGGATTCTAATTCTCCCAACGGAACGGGCTATTAGTGTATTCTTGACAATTTTCGGTTCTTGTTTGAAAGCTGAAACAACTTTCAAAGGTATGGGTAATACGCTAATGCCTTAACTTTTATGAAATGATTATTCTCACACCTTGATTGCAACTCCTTTAAGATGATATACATATTTGTTGAAACATTTTACTCTGTCACTGCAATATAGTGAGATCCAAGAAGCTAAAAGAAACATGAAATAATTTGACCCGACAACACTAGTCATCCGGTGAACTTCCAGTCAGTCTTAGATAATAATCCAGGGTAAGACGGTCATGTCATAACTGGAAGAGGGGAGATGGCAGCAGCTGTAAAAAATAAAATGTCTCATCATTCAGGCAAGTAGAAATCTGATGTAAAAGAGGTGTAAGTAAAAAAGCTAATATATGCATATTAAAAGAGATTAATCCTCTCAGGGTTTCAATCCTCACTTCTGAAATCTCTACCCAAAAACCCTATGAGAGTTCTTCGCCGCCATTCTTCTTGTTGTTAGATCTGAACTCAGTTTTGAGTTCTGATTTCTCCAGATTTGCTGGAAAAGAAGCTCAAGATCAGAAAAATCAATCAGTCAGTGGAGGGGAACTACAAAATTCACAAATGATGGCTTCTTCTTAGAGCAAGTCTTATGGTGGAATCCATCCATCTTCCATCTTCCACGCCACCTCAGCACTTGGAACTGTGGATGGAAGCACAAGTGTAATGGTGGAATAGTAAAAACGCTATTAAGAATGGCGTAAAACTCCAATCATAATGGAGCTAAATCTACAGTAAAAAACGCCAATCTTAATGGAGCTAAATCTACAGTAAAAACGCCAATCTTAATGGAGCTTTTTTCTCAGCCGTTAGATTCTCAACAACTCAGTTAAAATCTACGGATAAAAAAAAACGCCATTCTTAATGGCATAAAACGCTATTGTTAATATCGTTTTTTGTCTTTTTTAAGCTATTCTTATTAGCATTTTTGATGGATTCTACGCAACGTTCCACCAAACCATGGAACCTTGCTTGGATTTTGTGTGGAAGACACCAACTTGGAAGCCACTAGACTTGACATTCCATGAATTTTCCACACTTGGAATAGGATAGATTCCACCATAAGACTTGCTCTTATGGATGTAAAAGTAGGTTCATATGGGAAATCTGGTCGTGGTTGAAGAATAACATCTTTCAATTCAATCAACGAGCATTATGATATCTCCTCTCAAAACAATTGTATTAGTTGTGATGTAACCCTAGAATTCTTGAGAACAAAGAATTCATAAATCTCAAAGTCTTTTTTGGGGTTTCAGTGATATTTGACAAAGAAGGTCATGATGGATAGATAAAAGTGACGAATTCTGGTCAAGTTACTAAGCTCTACGTAATCTGATTCAAGAAGAAAGTGAAAAACATTGGCGCGTGTAAGTTCATTCAGATAATTTGGATAATCAACTTTCAACTTTGAGTTTCAGTGGGTGGGTGTTCTCTGATTAATAAGAAGGACCAAAGCTGCAGTTTGATGAGGTATATAAAAATAGCACTATACAACTCTAAATTCAATTATTTTAAGTTTCATTTGAATCTACTCGTTTTTTTTTTTAAAAGAGAAAAGAAAATTGGCTTCAATCCTTTGGATTCTTTTATTCTTTTATCTTATAAGGCTATTTGTACAATCCCAAGCAATTTTGATAACCTAATAATCTTGTTAATTTGGCCGTGGAATTGAAACCCCAAAATTATGTGGAATTAGTTGTTACCAATGTCTTGATTGAATACTCAGTCCTGCATAACGTGCAATAATGCAGTTATAACTAGTAAAGTCTTTCAAAGGATTTTGGTTTGATCAAAGAGCTGTAACAGTAGAGGAAAGTAAGCTATCCGACTAAATCAGCGATTATAATCAAAGGGGTACAGAGCCTAGTCAAGGAGACACAAGTTAAAGCCTGGTTTATTGAGAGGGCTGATTCCAATAAAGAAAATTCTGTTTGATGAACAGTCAATTATGAATTGATCATGTGTTCATGTTTTGTAAATTCAATTTCGGTTCCTGTATTGCTATTCACAAGTTTTTAGTTGATATGGATTTCTTTGGTTTTTAGTCCTGGCGGTGACCATTCAATTTGAATAACCCGGTGGCCGGTGGGAATTAATCAGGTTACCATTCCGGGACAGTAATTTAAACAGTATTATTATGTATTAAGTTGCATTCACAGATTCGGTTGGAAAAAAATACTAATATCTTATGAGCTTATCTAAGTTTAGGCTCAAGTACCAGGAAAGTGTCTGAAACCTGCAAATTGTGTGGTTAAGTTCTTGATAAAACTCTAAAAACGCTTAACAAGACTTCAAGTGCATGTGTCGATGTTGTTATTCTAATCTTTATAATCAGGACGATTATAGAAGTCCTCTTTTGTTGCTTGGTTATTCCGTCTTGCAATTTTCTAGTCAGTCAATTCTTTTGCGAGGTTTTTTCTTCCATTGCATTTAATCAACCTACCACCAGATCCAGATGCCACTACCCCTCTACCGTCTACCGTCTCTAGTAGTTGCAGATATATTCACGGCCGTTGCTTTGGCCAACCAAAAGACTAGAAATCTGGTATTAATTAGACTGTAATCCGTTCGTATTTCATTTCATATCTCCTTCCGATTGAAAATTATTCTCACACAATATTTACACTACGCTTTTGGCGTAGGTTAGAAACCTAATGTAGAAGAGGTGTAAGTAGATTATGTACTATATAAAACGAAAGTAATCAGCTTAGGGTTTCAGTCTTCACTTTACTTGCTTGAAATCTCTTCTTCTACGCCGCCTTTCTTTTTTCTCCTTCATCTTAGATACAAGAAAGGGATTTCCGTTTTCCTACTTGTATTTGAACATTTACTAAGTTCTGACTGCACCAAATTTGCTGAAGAAGAAACTGGAGATCAGTGAGAGACAACAAAATCCACAAATAATGGCTTCTTCTTATGGATGTAAAAGTTGTAGTTTTCTATGGGAAATCTGGTGGATGGGGAAGAAAAGAACAACATGCAAAAAACAGAACTTCCTTTCAGTTCAATATTCAACGAGCATAATGATTTCTCCTCTCAAAACGATTTTATTTTTGATCGGGAAACTGCAGCCACCATCAGTTCTTACCGCCATACTCTCCTCCCACATCTCCATTAGCATTCCCACCATTTCAAAAAACTTTGATCCACATCCAATTTTGTTCATCAAACCTTTATGCTGCAAACCAGAAGTATTTGTAACACTTGTGTATGAAATACATGTTGTCTTGGAGGTAGGAATTAAAAAGTAATTCAAATTATTTTTCATCTTTGTTAACTCAATTTTGGTAAGCCTGCAGGATTCAGCTGATTCTGTTGAGGAAAATGGAGAAACTTTGTAGACAACGAATATTAAGTATCAGGCTGGAGATTCAAGTTTGAGTTTCAATTTCTCTGGTTGTTTTCAACAATCAAATATAAGTTGGAGTTTTGAGTGTTCAATTTCACTGAAAAGACAGGTAGGAATCAAAACTGATTGCTTGATTATTCTATTTGTCTTGCCTTTGGATTGATATGCATTTTTTCAAAATAGCTGCTTCTAACTGAAAATGGTAATTCCAATCAAAACTGATGTAGGACTAGGTTGATGCTTCCATTGAAGATGATGGAGAGTAAGGGGAGAGTCAACTTTGGGTTTTATCAGGTTAATGTCAAAAGCCAAATAGAAGTTCGTTAATCTAAGTACACCACACCTGCTCTTTGAGGTATACATAGCCTTACAACTCTAAATCCTATTATTTCAGTTTCTACTGCTAGATTGAAACTTTGTACATTTTGAACTATGAATTGATTCAGTACATGCTAGGATTTGTTTAATTTGTCAGTTGTTTGGGTATTGACACATTTGATGTGCATTTATTGATATTTGGTGAAAGATGTCCCAACACACACACACCAGTATTACGAATCTAGTCTGTTTATTTGGCTTAGAAGCTGATTTGGATTCAGCACAGGCACGGGACAGCTGAGGGAAAATTACCTATGTAAATATGTTTTTGATCATCTAAGGCTGATTCCTAAGGGTCTCTTATCTTGTGGATTCAGTTATTTAGAGGTTGGCGATAATGAACTGAGCGAGAGCATCACTTTTTCCTGAAAAAGTATCACTTTTTATGGAACGGAGCGAGAGCATCACTTTTTCCGAAACGGGGTAAAAGCATCACTTTTCCCTAAACGGGGCGAAAGTATCATTTTTTCTGAAACTGGGTGAAAGTATCACTTTTTCCGAAACGGGGAGAAAAGATCATTTTTGCTGAAATGGATATGAAAGTAGTCGCCATCTTCAGATTCTTCTTCGGTCGGCCCTCCCACCGTGGCAACGGTTGTACTAGTTCTATATAATATCACTTCATAATTCAAAAATATACAAAAATTGTTTGTTAAGGTAAGCCCATAACTCAATCTATCAATTCAGATGTACAATGTGAAGCCAATCAACGGATTGGAAATCAGTTCCTTGTGGGTGGATTCAAACGAAATATACTAACAGTTTTAGTATAAATGAAAATGAAATAATTGTAATTAGAGTTATAATCATATTTCTATATACCTCAATCAAACTGTTGCTTTGGTGTTTATAGTAACCATAGAGCACACTCTGAAACTCAAACTTTAAATTCGGACTGTCCTTCCACTATTTTGTACACCATATATTTTTGATGCAAGTTATAAAAATCAGTTAGACTAATTTTATTAATTCCTAATAGAATTCAAAGATGATAACAGTTTATTCAACTTCAGCGGGAATGGATCGGTAGTTCAGATCTAAGAACAAGGAGAAACAGCACTAAGGGGGCGTAGAAACCCTCTTTTAAGGATTTGAAGGAAGGAACACTACCTACTCTCGCTGATTTTCGGAATTAGAGATAGAATAGATAATGTTATTTTGTTAACAAAATCTCTGAGAGAACTTATGGATCAACTAGTTGTTGTGTTGGAGTAGCTAACAACCAATACAAACGCTCAACTTGACAGAGAATCCGTCTACGTGCTCTTTCTTCGTGAATCTGATTCTTTGTAATTCTGTAGAAGTACCCAAAGATGACATAGAATTGTTTTGAGAGGAAAAATCATTATGCTCATTGAGTATTGAACTAATCCGAAGTTCGATTCCACCAGATTCCCATCCAAAGCCATTTGGCATCCATCAGAAACCATTATTTATGGATTTTGTTGTTTCACAGTGATTAATTACGCAGATGTTGAGCTTCTTTTTTCACCATTTATGGAGAAATCAAAACTCAACACAAAGAGGTAGAGGTAATCTGAAATCCCATTATTGTATTTGAGTTCAGATGTAAGAAGAAGAAAGGCGGCGTACAACCCTTCAAAATTAGGGTTTTCAGATTAAAATGATTTCTCACATATATATTATATACATACAACTTTTACTTACACCACCCTTACATCACACTTCTACCGTGCATAAAAGAATGCCAGTACATAATTAGGACTACATAAACATTTTGTCCCATGTGCAACAAACGATCCCAATAGGGGAAACCACCATTTCACTTTCATCAACAACACAAAGAAAAACTCACGAATCTAATTATCACCCCCAATGAAACAATGATGGAGTAGTTGAACGATGAGGAGGTAGAAGTTGGGTCGATCAAAGAAGTGAAAATACATGTGGAAAATATGGCTAGACTTTTAACCAGCAATCAACCTCGCCAGACACAACATAGTAGTAATCCACCTATAATGACCGTATCACATTTCTTTAGATGATCGATAAATAAACATACAAGCCATTTTCCCTCCCCTATCTTGTGCTTTTTCCAGGTCTAACAAGAATAACCAAAGTACCAAACATACCAACGGACGGATATGACAAGATCCCAAAATGTTAGCCTAGGAAACACAAGTTTTCATTTAAGTTACTCCCCTCAAGACCAGTGTAAACCAGGTGTGGTAATTCCTTTCTATGATATTATTTCCACAGTGTTATATATCCCCAGCTCTTGATAAGGGCTCCCCGCTAGGGTTAAGGCATAGACTAGTTTCTCTTTCCGTCACTCCCAACTAAACTTAGATCTGCGCCGTCTCTCATCTATTATTACTCTGCTTCATAAGTTTTTCACTTCTCTTCTATTTCTACCACGAACAGAAGAATGATCGGTGATGAATTGAATCTGAATCTTAGTTTTGTATGGGAAGCCTTACACATATCCTGGAGAAACATAATCATCAAAAATGGATCGATTGTCATAATGACTTTTCCTCTCAAAACTAACTTGTCAATTCTTTTCTTCACCCGTTACATCTTTCGGTCTTAGGCTAAGTCCTATGGGCTAGATTGGCCAAAAAGTGTTGCAAATCATGAAAAAAGTGTGGGAAAAAAGTTAACACTTAATCTGGCTACTTCTCTCTCCTAGCATTTGCTCGAAGAGAGAAGTAGCCAAACCATTCGACGTTGAAGGAAAAAGAATGAAAAAAAAAAGAAAAAAAAACGTGAGAAGATAAAGTGGGGGGAGAGAGAGAGGAAAAAGTGGGGGAGAGAGAGAAAAAGGTAGAGAGAGAGGGGGAAAAGGTGAAGAGAGAGGGGAAAAAGGTGAAGAGAGAGAGGAAAACGTCGTTTGGTTCAGCGTTTCGCTGCTAGATTGGCCATTCCATTGGGGTTAGGAGGTTGTTCAATCTGACGTGGATGGCCAATCTAGCATCTAAATATCTCTCCCATAAGACTAAGCCTTAGTTTCAGTTTGGTGGACATGATAAGAAGTCTGAAACAATTGGCAGGGAGAAGTGTCAGGTTATAAGACAGATATCCACAAAATCTGAAATATGAAGCCAGATCTGCAGAACATTAAGTTGTTAAATTGATGCCAAGTTGGACCTCCACTGCCTCCCCACCAGATCTAGGAAATCCAGGAAAACACATGCTCTCTCTGTAAGACAAAATTTAGTGATGGAAAGGAAAGATCGCTGTCATAAGTTTGCTCAAATTTGTGGTTATTCATCACCAGATCATCATTTTTGTAACCGTATCATTGTTATAGTGTAAGCATGTTTCCATGATATATTCATTCAGAATGTTAGTTGCTCAAGTGTGTTTTTGTAATTCTTCTTAGATGTTGTAATGTGTATATTGGCTATAGATTGACAATAAATGTACATATTTGCTTTGCTTTGACCAGTGATTACCATCTAAAAACAAAACTTGATTCTCCTCCTACCCTCTCTTCCACAGCATGAGCATCAACCTAATCCTGAAATAGTTTTTATTGGAAATGCCATTTTTTAGTTAGACGCAGCAATTTTGCTAAACATTTCATCCAAATATAAAAAAATCGGTTGACATTACAAAGTTAAAAATTACATACTAGGCAAGCGAGCGACAAGCTGTGCCGCTAGCCCTTTTTGAATAGCAAAACCTATCCTATTAAAAATAAAATCTCGTGAGCCAGGGGTCATTACATTGCTGCGCATGACTTTCTGGACCCTCTTGAGTAGTCCAACTGCTTCTAGAGCCAAATAGCCAAAAGTATCAAAAGCAAAGGGGACGAAAGCATGCCCATTGTCAACACATGCTTTCTCATGCTTCAATATCTTACCTGAGGCAGCCTTTAGCGCTGCTCGCCCGACTGTAAAGGTGCCATGTCCAATGCCTACCAAAGGAGATACCCCGGTGAGGTCAACACATGTGTGTTTTCCATTAGCCCATCCAAAAATAAGAACATCAGCTGGTCTTAGTGTCGATCTCCCTTCAAGTGGGTCTTTCAGGAAATACACAGGTGCTTCTTTCTTTGCCGAAATGCCAGACCTCCAAAGTACATCATACAAAATATCCCTCACATGATCATGTCTATATTTATAACCAGGGTCTACTTTACAATGAACTGCATGTTCACCATATGAATCCAAGCAACCTGTGATGCAAGCAGGGCATCGAGAGTCAGAGGGATAAAGCGGGATCATTAACCTGTATTTGAGGATAGACCGGTACTCCAAAGGAGACATCTTATGCCCCAGCCCCTCAATCGGAATAGCCAGAAGAAAATCTTGGGCATGTGCTGCTTGCAAACAACCAAAACCCGCTTTCTGTCTCTCCGTTAGCATGTAAACTCTATCAATGTCCTTAACCACTTTACCAAAAATATCACTCGCCAGGATGCTTTGTGCTTTAGGGGGGGCGTTGTCTTTATTGGTTAAGTTGTTAAGATCAAAATCAGGAAGAGTCACTTGTAACGTTTCCAAAGCCTTATTAAAATTATCATCCATACCGTCCACACCACTACTCCTCAATATGTGATCCTGTAATCCCCAAGATTGCACACGTGAAGCCACAAAAACATACTCAGACGCCTCCCTAGCAGTGTAAAGTCCAAGACCTCCATATTTGATAGGTAGAGTAGATAGTCTCCACTGTAGCTCTCCAAAGAACGGTCCCCCGCACACCACGATGCCTTCCACCACTTCTCGCAAGCCTCTATCAAATATATCTACCGCCTCCATAAAATTTCATCCAAATGGAATTTTTTTCCGAAAAACCTAGCAATCAGTTTTGATTCCCATGTCTCTTCACAGTGAACTTAAACCCTTGTATAATTTGAGATAATAGTCCAAGCCAAATGGCACTGGATGCTCAAATGCAACCAGTACAGAAATGGATCTTGCAATTCAAATCCGTTAGCGTGGCCTAACGAAGCGAAAATACTATTTGACTTTTGACATTAAACACTATCCGAGAACACCCTCTGAAAGCCAAACTTGAATCTCCAAAGTTGGAAGCTTTCGTAGATGAACAATGCTTTTGTGGATGGAACCGTTGAACTTGTTTCACTTCACGGAAAGGATCTTAAGGTTTTCAAGTGAAACAAAACCATTTGGTATTGTTAGTAGAATCATTTGAATTTTTTATTTTTTTTCCTTTTCCGAATTTTGGTTTTACAATAATTCGGTTGATAAAAATCTATTTTACCTACCGATTATGGATGATGAACATTAACCAAAATCGGTAGATAAAATGATTGTTATCTACCGATTCTGATTAATATTCATCATTTCTTAAGAACATCAGCCATAATCGGTAGGTAAAATAGATTTTTATCTACCGATTATTCTTGATTCAAGAAATTAAATTTTTCTGAAAATTAAACACAATCGGTAGATAATGAACACAATTACTACTGATTATGGTAGTTCCAAAATTCGAAAATTGAAGAATTTTTTTTCAAAAACTCATTTTGGGGCCAGTATATAATCGAAAGTATAATTAACTTATACTACTACCGAACATATTTAATTTTCAAATTTTGGTACTACCATAATCTGGTGTAAATTTAACTTCCGAATGTATACCGGCCCCGAAATGAGTTTTTGAAAAAAAAAACCCTTAATTTATCGAATTTTGGAATTATAACAATCTGAAGTAAGGTAAGTAAACTTAACTTCCGATTATATAATGACATTTTGAAGTGAGAATTACCATATTCGGTAGTATTCTAAATTAATTAAACTTCCGATTATATACTGGCCTCAAAATGAGTTTTTGAAAAAAACCCTTAATTTTTCGAATTTTGGAATTATAATAATCAGAAGTAAGGTAAGTTAACTTAACTTCCGATTATATAGTAGCATTTTGAAATGAGAATTACCATATTCGGTAGTATTCTAAGTTAATTAAAGTTCTGATTATATACTGGCCCTAAAATGAGTTTTTGAAAATAAACCTTAATTTTTCAATTTTTGGAATTATAACAATCGGATGTAAGATAAGTGAACTTAACCTCCAATTATATAATCCATCGATAAAATGATTTTTATCTACCGATTCTGATTAATGTTAATTATTTCTTAAGAACATCATCTATAATCGGTAGGTAAAATAGATTTTTATATACTGATTATGGTAGAACCAAAATTCGGAAAAAAAGAAAGAAATTCAAATAATTTTGCTAATAATAACTAAATGTACACTAACTACCGAATTCATGTTTAATTTCCGATTATTGAAGGAAAATTTCACCATTACGAAAATAAGGATAATGGGTGAACTCCATTTTGGGTTTAGGTGATCCTATTTTGTTTTATTGTTGGCCCCTAATTCCTTTTGAGTGCCCCCTAAAAACACTAGGATAAATTGATAATCATTTGAATTCTGGTGCTTTTTTTTTTTTTGCTTTGCAATGCAATGCATGCATATCATCATTTTCCTAATTTAAGCAGTACTGGTACTGGAGATTAAATAACAGGTTGGTGATGCATCAAATCGTTTTCCTATTTAGGAAGTGGTCCAATATCACTCAGTCCCTCTATCCTTTCTTACCTAATTTTCCAAAGAGTGACCCATTGCATGATGCCACAAACCAGAGCCCTTTACCAATAACAAGTATCGGGTCGGGCGAAGATAATATCTCGTAAAGATATTATCTCTAAAGATGCGGCGAAGTTTTTACACCGGCCTCATGCAGGATTAGACGCAATTTACCCATGGATAAGAGTAATCCTTAAAACATTTTGTTTCGTGTTGTAATGAATAGGAGTGGATACACTACTCTAGTTGGGTTTACGCATTTGAGAACGTTAAAGCAGCATACCCACTTGATCCCTGTTCATAGAGCATGCCAAGGGACATGCAGAGGAATTGTCTAACAAGTTCGCATGTTGAAGGTATAGCTAGCCATAGTAAGATTGTGACCCTGGATGAAGACGAGCATACACCTGGACAGAATCCAGACATATCTTTAGCCACCCAGAAGGAAAAAATGCCAGATGCATCGATAACAACAACCTTAACGCTCAAAAGTGTTTGGTAATGGAGTCTGGTTTTGTTGGATTACCTTTGGACAAGGTCCTTTGCAATGATCTATCCGCAAATCCAAAGTATTTTCCAGTAGCAAGTACCTGGTCAACTAGAGGATATCTCCTAAGAGTCGAACATAGGTTTTACGCCGGTCTATCCAAGCCTTGCACAACTTGCACTACGACAACCAAATTGCAATAATTTATCCCCATCACGATGAAATTTTCGAAGATTACTCGGGCATGTCGGCCAAGGATATATACTCGTTGAATACATCAGTGTAGAGAGTGCGACCCAGAACATCTAAGGGCATCACATACCACATCAATGACTACATGCATGATGCGTCCTTACAAAATCAGCACTCTTCTCAAGTCTTGTAATCTTAATGCCTCGAAGCTGATCTAGCTGATGGTGTAATGAAGAGGACTACCTAGTCTATTGGGTCAACCAATTCACTAGTTATATAACTGAATAACTACACCTCCATTCTGTGGGCAGGACTGTCTATTATTTCAGGTATATTGCACATTCCATTAGATCGGCTATCACGAACAAGGTGCCTTTGAAATTTCTTATGTTTCAGCGACGAGTGAATGGCCATAAATATAATACACATGTGTATTCCCAATCACACATATGATCAATAATCCATTTGCATTTGGAGCAATTAGATAAGCTTAAAAAAAAATTCAACCGAATCTTTCAATGCAACTTGATACATAATAATACTTTTAAGAGCAAAAAATTGGTTAAAAAGACCAAAGTCAACAATTCCTGGGTGAAAAAGACATCTAGATTTTGATAATGTTTAAATGGACAAAAATAAAAAAAATAGCCAGGATGTAACACACATGCAGTAGTAGTCATTCCATTGATTGAAAGAAAATTAAATACCTTTTTAAATCAACACTACCATCATGAAAGACCTACACGGTTCACAGATCCATGGAAACAAAGTATGTAAGATTTGATTTTCTTAATTTTATGAAACAAAAATCACTTTAAATTGAGAGTAGTAGTAGTATTATGATCTTACTAATTTGTTGAGAGGAAATATCTTTATGTTATCTACGTTCAGGGATTCTGAGTCTGCACCATACATAACCCAGTGTCACTCCAAGATCCATTTCTGATTTCCTGCCCCTGATTCAAAATATTTAAGAAAAAAACCATTTCAACACTAAAAATAAAGAATCAGAAAGAAAATTAAGGTAGAAATTAAAGAACCAATCAGCACTAAATAAAAAAACCATTGAAGAATAGATCAAAGACAGGGTATTAACTATTAAGCGAACGATTTTTTCTCTTCCTCTTCTTCTTCTAGTTCACCAAAAATTCAAGCTAAGAAGTTGAAGTGTAAATAAGAGAGGAATGAATGAGAGCAGTGAATATGTGAATATAGAGACGATAAGATTTTATAACTGAGGTGAGATCCAAGGCCTTAACCCGTGGGTGATGTTACTTTAATGAATGAGTTAAAATTCCAACAACCTGCAATAATGTTTTGTACCATTGGCTATCAAAAAAATCTCATTATCTGCATTGCACGTTCTCTTGGCAGGGTAAATCTGATCTTATTTGAACAAAGTGGATTTGAAGTTGTGATAAATGAGTACCACCTAATTCACAACCTAAAGGTTTGTCAATCAATATCTTCATTTCAGGTTTTTTATATACTCTGGTCTTCAAATTCGGTCTGTCTGTAGGCTACCCTAGTTACAGAAAGACATTACATACTTTTGTTACTTTTTTATTTGTTATGTAGGCAGCCCTATCATAACGATGTTGAATTGGACATGACTGCCCCAATTTTCAAAGTATGCAAGGGTTCTGATTAACGTTTTTTCCAAAATTCATTCATAAAAAAATTATCTGCATTAAGGGTGCAAATTACATAGACTGATATAATACTTACAAGACCGCACAATGTTATCCTGACATAACTAAACCGCACAATTCGACTATAAAAGGTGCAAATTACCGAAAACTGCACTCAAATAAGATGCTAAGCCAAATAAACAGACTAGATGAAGTGGTGGTGTGTGTGTGTTGGGACATATCTTTCACTGAATACCAATGCACATCAAATGTGGTGATACCCAAACATCGGATAGAGCATATTCTATCATGCATTGAATAATTACTTCATATTCATAGATCGAAATTTACAAAGATTCTTTACAAAGTCCATAACTTGATATCTAGGAATTCAAATCAATGTGTAGCATATCAATGGGGAATCCATTCAAATTGGAAATTTACTTCATATTCATAGATCGAAATTTACAAAGATTCTTTGTTTAGGGTAAGCCCAGAACTTGATATCTAGCAATTCTGAAGTCTGAAGCCAGATCTGCAGAAAGTTAAGTTGTTAAATTGATGCCAAGTTGGACCTCCACCTGCCTCACCACCAGATCTAGGAGATCCAGGAAAACACATGCTCTCTCTCTAAGACAAAATTTACTAATGGAAAGGACAGACTTCAAATCATTTAATTTTCGCTGTCGTAAGATTGCTCAAGTTTGTGGTTATTCATCATGAGATCATCATTTTTGTAATGTTTCCACGATACATTCATTCAGAATATTAGCTGCTCAAGTGTATTTTTGTAATCCTTCTCAGACGTTGTAATGTTTACGAACATATTGGTTATAGATTGACAATAACTGTTCCAATTAGACGCTTGTATTCAGATTTTGTAAATAAAATTTTTGTAGTAATCAATAAATGAAACCTTATTAGTATAAGAATTACAAGAACCTTTCCATAAAATCTGTAGTATAAGAACTACAAGGATATCTAAAACCCAATAACCTTGGAATATGCTGAGGTACAAGTTGTTGCACAGATATCTACCGAGCAGAGTCACAAGATTCATAGTGTGAAGTTAGGAGAGCTAAGCACATAAGGAGTAATTATATTGACGAGAACAGTGCTGCTGCAAACACGATAAATGAGCTTCTGTGTAGGAAAATTGGGTTTTTGCCATTCTATTCTATGATATTGTGTGCCGGTGATATCAATTTTTTACCTCCTCCAAGAAACGTTGTTCGCTCGATAAAGTTCTTCCTACTATATTAATTCAGAAAATTACATTACCATTGGATCTCTCTTCCCACCGGCAGATCCATTCAAGATAAAGTTCTTCCTACTATATTAAGTCAGAAAATTACATTACTATTGGATCTCTCTTCCCACCGGCAGATCCATTCAAGAGATTGAACTGAGTTGGTTACGAGAATCTAACTTGGCCGCCCAATGTAAGACAGAGCCCATTGAGGCTTCCTACATCTTCATAATAATACTATTTCCACCCAAGTACTATATTGATTTCTTATCTCTTGATAAGGGCTACTCCCATTAGGGTTAGGCATAATGACAGATATGTGTTTCTTTCAATCCCAACTAAACATAGATTTGTGCTGCCTCTCATCTCTCATTCTCTGCTTCACGATTTTCATTTCATTCACAAATTTGCTGCAACATCTGGATTCTGTTGTTGTCTCTAAATTTCCATATACATAGCTTGTGATCAGGTCGATTTCTTCGTCGGCCCCCCACTTATGTAGCAGTTATCTAGTTTTTACATTTCATGGAGTTTTTCAATTAGTGATCTTTCGAAAATACAATCTTTAATATCATGATTTCGTTTTAGTTTTTGCAGGAATTAGTCAATATATTGTCATAACGACTCATCCTCTCAAATTGTGTTCATTACTTGTACCATATGCAGTATTGATCCAATTACTTCATTACCTGATTTCTTAAGTTTCTCTAGTTTAGGACATCCATGTTTGGAAAATACCGTAGCATCAGCAGATTTTTATTATAACTCACTTCAAATTTTTCAAGTTGACTAATATAAGGAATTGAGTTCATGATTGTAATTCATTTTGAGAGATGATAAACGGAAGTGGTAGTTGATGAAGTCCATCAGCGGAAATAGACATAACTGACTAATACTTTTCAGGAGGATAAATCACAATGCACATTGACCAAGTCCATCAACTCCTAGAATATTTACAACTAGACTAATAAATCTCTTTGTTTTTACAGATCAGATTTTTATCTTCAATGCAAAGGTGATAAATCTGTCTAGATAGACTTGGTCTGATGGTAGATTTTTCCACCAGCAAGATGCATCAGAAATTGCACAAATCATAACTTTTATTATGTAACTGTTTATAGGCGAAAATAGTTTCTAATTATTTTTGTAATTGCGGGTGTGAAGGTGAGAAACTGTTTAAACCCTAAATAATGTACTACAAGGGAGTACTTTAGATTCGAGAGATCAATCTGTACAAGTCCGGCCTAAACCAAGAAATGGCCATTACATACTCGCTTCGGTCACAAAGAGGAGGAGAATGGGTTGGCTTTAGGGAGGGAAGCAAGGAGAGTGGTGAGACCAGAATAGTTGATTCTATAAGAGCAATTGGTTTTCTACAACTTGTTAGAGAAGTATGAGAGCTCACGAGGAGAGCTAGCAGGTAAGTACTTCTGAATGTTGTGTGGTCCGAATGAACTTGCTTGTCCAAATGGAAATAGGTAAGACCTATTTATACAAGTCTGGTAGAAACGTACCCTGGTCTCTTTAAGGAGTGGGGAAGTAAATGTGAGGAGGTGGTAACCGTATGCATGGACTTGATATCCCATAAAGTAGTTAACGTATGAAATTGGTATTCATAAAACTGTTAACGTTATGGAATTAATATTCCATAAAGTTAGTTAACTCACGGAGTTATGTCCCATGAACGTTTCCCACATAACTCCTGTATTTACTAGGCTCCTCACCCTTATGACACTTTATTATGAGGGGCGTAGTGTACGCCGCACGCTGTATACCACCAAACCAATACCCAAAGAGAATCCCCTTGTTTGTGTTGATGTCTCGAATGTTTTGGAAAACATGTAAAACGTTGTTGTGGCTTGGAAAGTTGAGCTTGGGGAACTTGCTAGCCAGGTGACCTTCGACGGTCGAGATGTTGCATCTTGAGAGGAGGGGAAACCGTTGATCATTGCACGCCTTCGTTTTGGTAGCCGCGTAGTGAGGTCCAACAGGGTGGAACGGCTAGGGTGTGTTTATACTTGGCATGAGGGGCCAAGAGGTCTCCATGGGCGCATGGCCTGACTATCTTGGGATAGACGGGCGACCAAGATATGGTTTCGGACCTAAGGTCGTGAGGGGACTTTAGACGGCCAAGATTTTCTCTTGTCATTGTAGGGCACCCGTGGATTGTCGCCTGGCTTCGATTTTGTAACTGCATGAGAAACACCAGCATGGTGGTGCAGCATGAGGGGCCATGGTGTGGCATGGCGCGGCTAACATAGCTAGGTGCGTGACCAAGCTAGGGTATTTGGGTCTAAAGTAATGAGGGGACTTTAGACGACCATGATTTGTTCCTGGGATTGAAGGTCAACCGAGGATTATCGCCTGGATTCAATTTGGTATCCGCATGAGGAAGGCTTGCATGGTGGCGCGGCATGAGGGGCGATGGTTTGGCATGGCACGGCTAGCTTGGCTAGGAGCGTGACCAAGCTAGGGTTTTTGGGTCTAAAGTCATGAGGGGACTTTAGACGACTAGGATTTGCTACTGGGATTGAATGGAAACCATGTATTGTCCCTGGCTTCAATTTGGTAGCTGCATGAGGAAGGGCGGCATGGTGGAGCGACATGAGGGGCCATGGTTTGGCATGGCATGGCTGGATTGGCTAGGTACGTGACCAAGTTAGGGTTTTGGGCCTAAAGTTTTGAGGGTACTTTAGGCGGACATGATTTTCTCCTGGGATTGAAGAGTAGCCATTGATGCGCGCCTTTGTTTTAGAAACCCTAATTAGTTCCCTTCACTAGAATTCTAGTACGGACTACGATTTTGACGGTCCTCCCCTCAAATCAACCGGAAAAGAATTTCCTATCTCCTTACGCGGGGATATTTAGGTTATGAACTCGCTCGGGAGGAGAAAACAGCCCGAGAGCAAAATTGAGGAAGAATTCAGGAGGGATGGCGGCATGACCATGCTATCATGGAATGCCTTGGTGCACCTAGGTTGGCATGGCATGCCTAGGAGTGGTTTGGCACATGGGTCCAAGGGTTTTCCATGGTCGCATGGCATATCTAACTTTGGTTAGGCGTGTGACCAAGTTAGGGTTTTTGGGCCAAGGTTATGAGGTGACTTTGGGTGGCCAGGATTTGCTCCTGGGATTAAAGGGAAGCCGTTGATTGGTGCATTCCTTCTCTTTAGTAGCCGTGGGAAAAAGCAAGCAGGGTGGAGTGACATGAGGGCCATGGAGAGGCATGGCGCGACATGAGGGCCATGGAGAGGCATGGCGCGACTGGCTTGGTTAGGTGCGTGTCCAAGCCAGGGCTTCGGGGCCAAAGTCATGAGGTGACTTTGGGCGGCCAGGATTTGCTCTTGGGATTGAAGGGAAACTTTTGATTGTTGCACGCCTTCACTTTAGTGGTCGTGAGGAGAAGGCTAACATGATGACGCGGTTAACATAGCTAGGGCCAAGGCAGAGTGCGATTGGCATGGCACGGCTAGCTTGGGCTAGAGGTGGCTACATGATTTGCCATTAGCACAAAGGTGCGGCTAGCATGGTTGGCATGCTTTGGCGCGGTTTGGTATGGCTGGCATGGTTTTCCATTGGCACACGAGATGTGGCTAGCATAGCTAGGGCCATGGCACAGTGCGATTTTCATGGCGTGGATAACTTGGTCTAGGTGTGGCTGGCATGATTTTTCATTGGCACAAGGGTGCGTCATGCATGGTTGGCATGATTTGGCGTGGTTGGGTGTGGTTGGCATGGTTTTCCATTGGCACACGTGATGTTTCTAGCATAGCTAGGGCCATGGAACGGTGCGATTGGCTTGGCGCGGCTACCTAGGGATAGGTGAGGCTGGAATGATTTTCCATTGACACAAGGGTGCGGCTAGCATGGTTGGCATGCTTTGGCGCAGTTGGGTGTAGATGGTCAGGAGAATCCGAGTAGCCCAAGATATCCGCGCCATGCCAATTGCACCATGCCATGTCCCTAGACGTGCTAGCCTCACCCTGCGTGCCAATGGTAAATCATGCCAGCCACGCCTATCCCAAGCTAGTCGCGCCATGCCAATCGTACCGTGCCATGGACATGGATTTGCTAACCGCATCTCGTGCGCCAATGGCAAATCATGCCAGCCATACCCTACTGCCCCAAAGCATGCCATCCATGCTAGCTGCACCCCGCGCAAATCATGCCAGCCACGCATAGCCCAAGCTATCCGCGCCATGCCAATTGAACCATGCCATGGCCCTAGCTATACTAGACGCACCCCGCGTGCCAATGGCAAATCATGCCATCCACGCCTAGCCTAAGCTATCCGCGCCATGCCAATTGCACCATGCCATGGCCCTAGCTATGCTAGCCGCACCCCGCGTGCCAATGGAAAATCATGCCAGCCACGCCTAACCCAATATGGTCGTGCCATGCCAATTGCACCATGCCATGGTCCTAGCTATGCTAGCTTCACCAATGGAAAATCATGTCAGCCATGCCTAGCACAACCTAGCCGCGCCATGAAAATTGCACCATTCCATGGCCCTATCTATGATAGCCGCATCTCGTGTGCCAATGGCGAATCATGCCAGCCACACCCTACCAAGCCAAATCATGCAACCATGCTAGCCGCACCCCGCGTGCCAATGGAAAATCATGCCATCCACACCTAGCCCAATCTAGAAGCGCCATGCCAATCGCACCGTTCCATGGCCGAAGCTGCCAGCCGCATCTCGTGTGCCAATGGCAAATCATGCCAGCCACACCCTACATCGCCAAAGAATTCCAACCATGATAGCCGCACCCCGCGTGCGAATGTCAAATAATGCCATCCACGCCTAGCCCAAGCTAGCAACGTCATGCCAATTGTCCCATGCCATGGCCCTAGCCATGCTAGCCGCACCTCGCATGCTAATGGCAAATCATACCAGCCACGCCTATCCCAAGATAGCCGTTCCATGACCCTAGCTATGCTAACCGCATCTCGTGTGCCAATGGCAAATCATGCCAGCCACGCCTAGCCCAAGCTATTCGCGCCATGCCAATTGCACCATGCCATGGCCCTAGCTATGCTAGCCGTACCCCACGTGCTAATGAAAAATCATGTCATCCACGCCTAGCCCAAGCTAGTCGCGCCATGCCAATTACACCATGCCATGGCCCTAGATATGCTAGTCGCACCCCGCGTGCCAATGGCAAATCATGCCATCCACTCCTAGCACAAGCTCGCCGCGCCATGCCAATTTCCCCTAGCTATGCTAGCTGCACCAATGGAAAATCATGCCAGCCATGCCTAGCCTAATCTAGTTGCGCCATGCCAATTGCACTATGCCATGGCCCTAGCTATGCTAGCCGCACCCTGCGTGCCAAAGGCAAATCATGCCAGCCACGCCTAGGCCAAGCTAGCCGCACCATGCCATGGCCCTAGCTATGCTATCCGCACCCCGCGTGCCAATGGAAAATCATGCCAGCCACGCCTAGCCCAATCTAGCTGCACCATGCCAATTGCACCATGCCATGGCCCTAGCTATGCTAGATGCACCAATGGAAAATCATGCCTGCCATTCCTTTCCTAAGAAAGAAGTGTCATGCCAATTGCACCATGCCATGGCCCTAGCCATGCTAGCCACGTCTCATGTGCCGATGGAAAATCATGCCAGCCACACCTAGTCCGAGCTAATTGCATCATAACTTGGCCTAGCCACGCCATGCACCCTTGGAAAACCTTTGTCCCCATATGCCAACCTAGCCACGCCGAGGCATGCCATGATATCCTGGCCATGCCACTGTCCCTCATGAAATCCTCCTGAGTCTTGCTTTCGGGATGTTTTTCCCCCTCGAACGAGTTCAAAACCTAAATATCCGCGCGTGAGGAGATAGGAAATTCTTTTCCGGTTGATTTGCGGGGCGGACCATCAAAATATGAGTCCGTACTAGAATTGCAAGTTCCAGTTCGGGGCTTGGAAAAAACAAAGAATCTTCATTTTTTAAAACTATGAGGTGGTTCACTAAATGCTAGGATTTGTTTATTTGGCTTCGCCACAAGCCCTTGGGCGTGGGTTTGTATAAGTTCATGGAGCCATCATAAAGAAATGATGGAAAGGATCAAGTCAGAGAAGCTGTTCACTTCCTTTATAATGGTACTTTGTGTGTTCTGCTGATGCTTCTTCATTGTTCTCCATAGTTCCTTGCAATTATAATCTCAGCTTCTGCAATTTCATCCTGCCAAGCTGCATCCAAATGCCGAAGATTATTCTTAGTGTGTTTCCTTCCAGCAGTGCCAAGTCCGACATAGATTACACTTGATCTTAACACCAAGTGTATCACTATTCTAAACACCCGTGCAGCAGAACCAAAAATCCCCTTATCCCAACCATTTCCAGGCATAAGATTGTGCACCAACTATAAAATTTACTCATTTGTTAGCTGAATGGGAGATGGTAGCAGCAGCTATAATTTAATTGATCAAAGACATGGAAATAAATTCTGCTGGAAAGATTGTTTAACGAGCATTCAATTGTGAAATTAAATCTTCCAAATTTGTCACCTGTTTATGTACTTATTTCCTTTTTTTATTAACGCTTCATGTAATGTTAACGAAATCTATTTTACATCTTGTTGCCGGCCGGTGAAGGGTAAAAACTAGTATTAATTATGTATCTAGTTTCATTTTTTAGATCTAGTTAAAAAAAAACTAATAACTATTTGCTCCAAATGCATCTTACATTTTCTTCATACCCTCAAGGAATTATTGTGATATCCGTGGGAATACAGATGTTTAGATTGTCATGCATCGTCAATGAGAAAATTCATGGAGTCGGCCAAATATCGCCGGAAATGAAGGTGTATTTTTACATTGATCAAGGTGGAACTGAGAGAAATTGGTAAGAGTCCAATGGCCACTGTAATTTCCCCCAATCAGATTAAGTAATGGATGCTGCGATTAACATCCTCCATATGTTTTGGCCTGCCTTAAGAGAGACTGAACTAATCCTATTTCAACCAGTCAATATATTTCTACTGCATACATACATGTGCTTCTAAATTGTTGATATGGCACATCATGAAATGATTGAAAATTAACCTCACAACTTATTTACACTACACATTTGAACATACAAGGAGGTGGGAATAATAACTAATTGCTGGAATTTTCTATTTGCGTTTCCTTTGGATTGTTTTTCAAAATAAACTGCTTCCAACTAAAAATGGGAATTCCAATCAGAACTAATGTAGGATTAGGTTGATGCTCATGCCGTGTGTAGGTGTAAATTATCCACAGAACCAGGTGGCAACATCCTAAGCTATGACACACCCAGAAATGAAGAAGCGCGAAGCATGGAATGAAGACCAACCAGCACGAGATTTAAGGAGCCACGTGGATCGGGCATGATTTCTCTATAACTGTCGGACAAGACTTGGCCCAGGCTCCTGACAAAGCTGACAAGACAAGACATGGCGGGTCAAACGAGGAGCTATGGTCAAATGGATAAGAAAATACGAGTCACATCGGCCAACTAAGAAGGGTGACACACAATACAGGCGACATCGTGCCAAGATAACACCCGAAGAGGTCGGCTCGGAAAAGAGACAGGCGAAGGAATCAAGATACATCGGCCACATGCATAGAATAAGGGACGACACAAGAAGGCCCGATCACAGAACTTCAGAATAGATGTAACATGACCAACACCCTAACATTGGTTGTATGAAACCTCTCCTATAAATAGAGTAAATTGTATCCAAGAAGAGGAGGTTAGAATGGAGAGAGAGAGAGAGAATAGATTTCACCAAAGAAGAGGAGAGTAAGAAGGAGTTAGTCGTGTAATAAGTTTGATCAAAAGCAACACCTTTTTAACACTTTGAAGTAATAAGATTCACCCTTTCACCCCCGTGGACGTAGGTAATTATACCGAACCACGTATATCTTGCGTTCATTATTGAGTGTTTACTTTCATTTGCATGAATAGGAAGTTTATATCCTTTGGATGTAGTTTGTAGTAAAATGCATCTACATTATGGCGCCGACTAAGGGGACTCGACTAAGATCTCCGGATACCTTGCCCTGACGACCTTCATAGATGATCAAAAGCTCCTAAATACACGTTAATGTGTCGTAGTTGAAGCTATGATGAACTCTGTTGGTCGAAGTGATGTTTTGAGACAGTTACCACGCGTGTAGTAGCAGCGCCTTCAAAAAGTGAGGATTACCCACAGTTTGATCGGCAGAGAATCTCCATAAGCTCACCGTTGACTAGCAGTTCGGGTTAGAAGCTAAGGGGAGAATCTGCTGAAAGGACGACCGTTTGTTTTTGATAGTTGAATGATTTTTAGTTAAGAGAGTTGTCCTCCAAGCTACGGTATAAAGTTGGGTGCTCGGATTTACCAAAGGTTTGCGTTTTAGATGTTACCTCGTGCGTTAAGTTGTCAACCATGGGGAGTTTCTTGCCGGTGATGTAGCATAAGTCTTCGGAAAGATCATGATCGGATCTCGAGGAAATAGAGTTTGCACGTACTTTATTTGATCATTGGGGCTATGTGACGTACATTTTAATCGTCACGTGCACAAGTTTAATGATTTGGAGCATATAGAATAAAGGACAAGCTAACTTAAATGCATAGGACGGGTACTGAAAGCGACGTCGTACGGAGTAACAGCGGCAAATAAGTAGGGTCTGCCACAGTTTCAGCATAAGGCCAAACTAGGGTAGATAGTCAGAACCCACCTGACAAATGGAGTAGGAGTAATTGTGCAGTCAGTCGAACTTCTTCCTCTATTATTTGAATTTTTTGTCTGTGATAATAGGTCAAAGTAAGGTGTCCTTTGTATTTGCTGACGTAGGTAGGGGCAATAATCGGCCAACTACGCGACGTACCCGATGGCTACCACTTCAGGAACGAGAAGGATATTGAGGAATCGAACAGCAAATAGCAGCAGCATGCAGGCAGGGGTAACATGGCCGAGGCTAGAAGACAGTCGACAACCACCGCCCGAGGAATCTTATGCATCTGCACGGGGAATGCCAATTATCAATGAGGAGGTGGATCTGGGACGAGATAATAACACCCTACCCTTGGACCAGGTTATCTTGACCCATATAAGAGTTGACCAAGTTGACGGACTAACGGCTTCAGATACAGACGACGACGAGGAATCACTTGCAGCGCAAGCCCAAAGACAAAGAGTGAGGTAACAAGTTGAGTACCAGGAAGCCTTAGGGAGAGAACAAGAGCATCTCAAGCAGATTCAACTTGGGCGAGGAGCATCCAGCAACATCGGCCCAATACCCGTCCACGCGGTCGGCCATGTAATCAACCCGATACTACCCCCACCACCCACATCTGCACCATTACAGCCTCGGCCACACCATCCCAATGGACACTCTAGTCATGAAAGCACTGACACGACACTCTTAGACATTCTAGAAAGTCAAAGAAGGCAAGAAGCGGCACTAAGAGAGCTCCAATAACGGAACCTCGCCTTTGAATATGAGAACTATCAGTTGAGGAATCAGCGAACCCGATCAAGAGGCTCGTCTAGCCGAGGAACATCGAGGCATCATGACCGATCAGGTCACTCACCACCTATGATGGGACCAAACAACCCTAATCATTCCGGCCAATCAGGTCAACCACCATTGCCTCCGGTACCCCTCACGCAACGATACGGGCCACCCGAGGACTCGTCCATTGACAAGGATAGACGAGAAAGGGACGGGCGACAGGATCGAGCAACAGAGGCTAAACTTAAGGAATTGGAGGCAAAAATCAAAGAGATCTCGGGCGGAAGCGAAGAGAACAAGTTGGCAGAGATCATCTGTAAAGCCGAGAAGACACCTTTTTCTCAAGAACTCGAAAAAATGTCGTTCCCGTCCAAGTGTACTTTTCCTACATTCCCTTCTAGATTTGACGGAACAGGGGATGCGATTGAGCATCTAAAGATGTACACCATGTCATTGATACAATGGAGGAACAACCCGGTAGTTATGTGTAAATTCTTTCCAGATAGCCTGGAGGGCGAGGCGCGAGATTGTTTTTATTCGCTCACACCTAGGTCGATAAACGGGTATGATGCGCTAGTGGAAGCCTTCCTAGAGACCTAAATGCATAACAATCGACCTCGGCCTAGAATGAACAAGTTTTTTACCATCGCCCTAAGATTCAGGGAGCCCTTAAGAACCCTGCCCGATAGGTGGAGGAAACTATGTACTGAAATTGGGAAGGTGACGGTGGATCAGGCCATCTTTGGGTTTGAAAACGCGTTAGGGAGATCGGACCCCATCTGGATAGCCATGTTCTCCGAGAAACCGAAAACCTTAAAGGAGATGAGAAAAATTCAAGAACATTACATCGCTTTGGAAGAAATTCAAGCCGAGTCAAGAGATGGAGGAATACAAGAAGATAGTGCTGAAGCTGGTATCAAAGCCAAAACTATTACGGAAGATCCTATAAGGCACCCAAAAAAGAGGTCGGACCCTCCCCGAGGGTCAGAGATAAGAGATAATGGATGGCCAAAGGGAAGAAGCCGTGACAGGAAGCCCGATATTATACCCCTCTCAATGCTTCTTTGGAATAGGTATTTAAGGAAGTCGAGAAGAGAAATGACATCAACTACCCAGCGTCCAAGGGGGTTCAGTTCCAAGAGACCAGGGATCACCCCGAATAATGTCACTACCATCAGTATAGGGGCCACTCCACTAACAACTGCCGATAAGTAAAGGAAATCATTCAGCATCTTATCCGAGATGGGTATCTAAGGTAGTTCGTTCGACACCCATCTCATCCGACAACAACACCCGATACTCCGGTTCATCAAGTCCGTATTGATAGAATGACTCAGTTCGTGAGTACCATTTCACACTCAGCTGTTCAAGGTTATGCTCTCGGCCTGGTAATTACCTCTAGGATCCACAAAAGGGACCACGATGGTAAAGAAATATTTAGTGTAGCCAAGGCTTCACCCATGGAACCTTGGATGGTGCAGCCCATTTCGTTCTCGGCTAAGGATGTCCAAGCCAATGGGCAAGCACACGGCAACCCCTTGGTCATCACTCTACTGATTGAGGATTGGGGCGTAAGGCGAATACTGGTGGATAGTGGAAGTTCAGTCGAGGTGTTATTCGATGATACGTTTAGGAGGATGAAGCTATCGGACGACATCCGCGTCCCGTCAACATATCGCATCTACGGCTTCAATGGTACTGTAACTATTCCCAGGGGCGAAGTGACCTTAAGGGTTTCGGACGGTAGAGGCTACCTCGATACACTAACCACCTTCTACGTGGTCGACGTCGCCTCACCTTATGAAGCGATCATCGGGCGTTCATGGATCGCTGGGATTAAGGGGGTAGCATCGGCATACCATCAGAGGTTAAGATTCCCGACTTTCAAGGGAATAGCTGAAGTTGTGGGCGACTCCCAGGAAGCACGACAGTGCATGAAGGTTGATGTAAAAATTAATGAAAAACGGCGAGCTCGGCAAAGGCAAGAAAAGAACAAAGCAAAGCAAATTCAGACGGCAAGAGAATTCGAAGAAGTGATTTCACAAGTTGCAATGGCATACGAGACCCAAGGGCAAGATCAAAGAAAATATGATTTATAGCAATCAAAGGAAGCGGCTCTATTCCGGGAATCCAAATCCAATTTCTCGACGGTTGAGCCGACTCGGGAAGTAAATTTGGGGACGATAGAGGCGCCAAAAATAGTAAGGATCGGGACACTGCTATCGGACGAACAAGCAAGTCAACTCACAACGGTGTTAAGGGAGAACTTAGACATATTTGTCTGGGAAGTACGTGACTTAGAGGGAATTGACCCGAAGTTCTTCTCCCATCACCTAAAGATCGATCCAAATTTCAAACCAGTGAGGAAAAAAATGAGGCGCATCTCGCCAGAATTACAGGAAGAAGTCGAGTCCGAGCTAAAGAAGCTAAAAGAATCCGCAATAATCAGGAAATCCCATTACCCACAATGGATATCTAACATGGTCGTGGTACCTAAAAAGAAAGGAGGAGTCAGAATATGTATTGATTTTAGCGACTTGAACAAAGACTGCCCGAAGGAAAGTTTCCCCCTCCCCAGCATAGATCAATTAGTAGAATCAATAGTCGGATACGAGGCGATGACCTTAATGGATGGATACATGGGCTACAACCAAATACTGTTGGCAACTGAAGACCAAGAGCATACTTCCTTCTTTACACCAAGGGGATTGTACTGTTACACCAAGATGCCATTCGGACTTAGAAATGCTGGGGCTACATACCATAGATTGGTAGGCGACATGTTTGAAGACAAGATCCACAACACCATAGAAGTTTATGTGGATGACATGTTAGTTAAGAGTCGCCGAGCTAAGGACCACGTCCGAGACCTTCGGGAGATTTTTCAGACAAAGAGGAAACACAAGATGAAGATTAACCCCGCCAAGTGCGACTTTTGGGTCATATATCAGGGAAATTCTTGGGGTATATCATCACCCCTAGAGGAATAGAAGCGGATCCCGAGAAGGTCCGGGCAGTCCTTGAAATGCCATCTCCCGCGACAGTAAAAGACGTGCAGAAACTAAATGGTTGCATAGCAGCATTGGGGAGATTTGTATCACGGTCATCGGACAAATGCAAGGAATTTTATGACATTCTGAAGAAAGGAGAAAAATTCCAATGGACGGACGCCAGCGAAGAGGTCTTTCAAAATATCAAGTTACACCTAGCTAGCCTCCCGGTTCTTCAGAGGCCCGATCTGTCAGAAATTCTCACCCTATACTTAGGGGCGACACCCTATGCCATTAGTGCAGTGCTAGTAAAATCGGAGGGAAATGTGGAGAATCCATTATATTTCACTAGTAAAACATTAAGTCCGGCCGAGATAAACTATACAAGAATGGAGAAGATGGTACTCGCGCTAGCTTTTGCTGCTTCTAATCTACGAACATATTTTCAAGCTCACCGAATACGGGTGCTCACCAAATCGCATATCGAAGCAGTTTTGGATAGTGTTGGACGATCAGGAAGAATCTCCAAATTGGGAGGCTTAATCAAGCAATATGATATGGTGTACGAGACAAGAACCGCTATCAAAGGACAAGTAGTAGCCAATTTCTTGGAAGATTTCCCCCTTAGTGATGAGGACAAGGCAGAAGATATACTGGGGATGATGGAGGAACAAGAGGAACCAGCGGACCTATTAGCCGCCAATAGTCCTACACGTTGGGAGGTCTTCGTCGATGGGGCATCGAACAAGGAAGGATCAGGCCTCGGGCTAGTATTTACCACACCGAATGGGAGGAAGATCGTGCATTCATTCAGACTAGAATTAAAGGCAACCAACAATGTCACCGAGTATGAATCAATGATCCATTCATTACGAATAATTGTGGAAATGGGGCTGCGAGAGGTCTGCTTGACTAGTGACTCACAACTAGTGATCCGGCAGATTACGTGCCAATACGCTACATATGATCCAGTGCTGAAAAAGTATTCGGATCTCTCCCAATTCTACATCAAGCAAATACCCAACATTAGATTCCGCCACATTTTCCGAAAAGATAACAGACACTCGGACGCTCTATCATACATCTCCTCACAGCTAGTGGACCCGAGCATCGAAGGCATACGAGTTATGAGGCTTCTTACCCCTTCTATCCCGGAAACACCAGACGTACGGGTCGACGTGGCCATTAACACAGCCGAGAGATACAAAGAAGGCGACTGGAGAAAGCCGATACATCAATACTTGGAGACGGGCGAGCTACCCAAGGGCCGACCCGAGATAAAAAAAAATCAAAAGCAAGTCGGGTGCTTACGAGCTAAGGGAATGAATCTTATATATGAAATCTTACCTAGGACCAATCCTATAATTCTTGAGTAAAGAATAGGGCCACATAATCCTACACGAATTACACTATGGAGCGGCTAGAAATCATAGCTCAGGCAGAAGCTTGTCGGCCAAGGCAAAAACAATGGGCTACTTTTGGGTGTACATGAACGAAGATGCAAATAAAATGGCGAAAACTTGTGAAGAATGTCAGTATTTTGGGAAGAAAATCCATGCTCCCGAAGTACCTTTAAACTCAGTCATAAGCCCGTGGCCCTTTGATAAGTGGGATGTATACATTGTCGGGCCATTACATGTAGGAACAGGGTAAAAGAATTATTTGATCGTAGCCACTGATTACTTTACCAAATGGGTAGAGGCGGAACCACTAAAGCACATTGGGGACAAAGATGTCTTTAAGTTTATTTGGTAACATATCATTTGCCGCTTCGGGGTCCCTGCAGCAATCGTCCCTGACAATGGAAAAAAATTATAGGGCGAGAACATTGATATCCTATTCAACACTTACAACATCAGAAATAGTAAAGCTACCCCGATTTACCCCCAGAGTAACGGCCAAGACGAGATTACTAACAAAACCATCGCCGATAACATGAAGAAGAAACTAGATGGAGAATATGGTAATTGGTGTGAGGAGTTATATAATGTTATGTGGGCATACAGAACCACGCGGAGGGAGGCTACGGGATTCTCTCCGTTTATGCTCACTTATAGAACCGAGGCAATTCTACCAACGGAAGGAATGATCCCCACTACAAGAACCGAGGTTTGGAGGCGAAACATCTCGTCCGATCTAATTTTGGCAAAGCTCGATGATCTGTAAGATTAGCACCGAAGTGGGATGGGCCGTATATAATTGCGTCAAAGGCAGGCGAGGGGTCGTATCGGCTACTGCGACTCAATGGAATAAAAGAGCCCAAACCGTGGAACATCAAGTACTTGAAACTATACCACCCCTGAAGGGCGACGCGCAGAAAAAAGGTAAGCATACATGTCTTCTATTTCTTTGAAATCATGAGGGTTATGAGGTAGGAAATGAGAGACTAATGGTCATTCGTACTCGGGGCAAAGCCAGTGTGGAAGTGCCGAGGTGACTTACACTCGAATGGGCATTCGTACTCGGGGAAAAGCCAGTGTGGAAGTGCCGAGGTGACTTACACTCGAATGGGGATTCGTACTCGGGGCAAAGCTAGTGTGGAAGTGCCGAGGTGCCTTACAGTCGCCTGGATATTCGTACTCGGGGCAGTAGCAGTGTGCAAGTGCCGAGGTAGCCTAAGGGTTCTGGTGGTTGGAAACCAGTTCCAAAGGTTGTTGAGACGCGAGGTCTCCTAAGCTAGGTGGTCTACTTACATTTGAAAGGTCACCCCCATCGCAGGTGGCCGTGTCCACTTGCCCGAGACTGGTTGGTCGATAACCGCTCGGGAATATCGGGCCTAGAACTAGGTTAACTAGTACCCTTCCACTGAATCCAAGAGATAGTGATGAGATACCCCGATCAGGACATGGCATTGGGCCCGATGACCCTCCTTGTTGGGTTTGTTCGACAGAAAAGGTTAATATATTAACTTACTTAAACAACAATTGCAGGAACGATAGGAGAAACAAAGATAATTCGATAAGCCTCATGCGTCTATGAAGGAAGTACGAAAAGTGTCACGCAACCGTACGAAACGAAAAGTTTAGCGGAAATAAAACAAACACCATCGGCGACGCAGCACCCCCATTAAAAAAAAAATAGTGCATCAGAAAGAAAAAAAAAGGGGAGAAGTGTTCAAAGCGATTTACAACCCTACAGAAAGGGAAACTTAGAGGCGCAGCACTACAAAAGAGATTTCAAGCCTTGGGAGGAGCAGTGCCATCCTTCTTCTGCGCGACCTCGCGCCGCTTCTTCTCCACACACTCCTCAATACCCTATTGGACCTTCTCGTCTATCTCCTCTGCATGGGCGACGTGTTTATCCTCGAGTTGTTGGGTAATCTGAGAGGCGTTTTCCTCGGCTTCGACTATCTTGGAACCCAGATCGGCCTCGACCTGCTTCAAACGTCGGACCTCCAAATCCAATTCACGAGAATGCTGTTGCTCTCCTACAAGAACAAAACAAATGCGGATTATTTATTATGGTCTAAAGGTCCCTCAAGACATAATCTAAGCCTAAGTAACTGCTTCAACACGATGCTCACAAGACCTGAAAGAGCTGGTAACACGGATGCAAGTGACTCTGTGGATTTCGACAATTCATCCTCGGCCTTAGACAATTTCTGGGTTAGCTCATTGATCTCGTTACTAGGACAGTACTTCTTATGCTCAATCCAATCATCCATAAAATGATTGCGCGACACCTGGAGCACAGCAAGCTTCGATCTACTCCACTCTATCTCATCCCTCACTTTATAAAACTCACTCACTCATCCTAGCAGATCACTATTAGCTCGCTCCACCACATCTTTATCTCTTAATATTCTCCGGCGATCCTCATGCAGATCCCGGTTCTGCAATTGAAGAACGTCTACCCGTTGCTCTAAATTCGTGGCTAGAGCAGCTCTCTCGGAAGCAAGACATTGAAAAGGGCCCAAGTGCTCGCCCTCAAGTTTCGTGATGTCCTCGGCCTGACGGTCTATTTTGTCGTCTTTGTTAGCCATCCGCCGATGGAGATTCTCCACTAAATTATTTTCGATATCCCATTTTTTCTTCAGTATCCTAAACTCCGAAGCAGCGTCTACACCTATACTAGCTACCTCGGCTAGTAGAAGGATACCCGACTTAGGATACTAGCATGATAAACTCAATCAACACAAGTTAAGGTTTCAAGAAAATAATCTACCTTGAGCATCGGCAAGTTTGATCTCCAGCTCGTTCGCGCGACTCTTCTCATTTTGTAGTTGAAGTTGGAGAGATTATATCAACTGCTTGTTTCTGCGGCGATTGGCGGCATCTAAACGCACCCGGTTCAGGATCTAACACAAGTAAACAAGACTCAATTATAGGTAACAATGAGACCAGAAATACGAAGTGAGGCATCAGCATGCTGTCACGAATCTCTCACCACAGTGTCAAGCGTCAGGGAGATATCACCATACATGGGAACTGCATTCAGCATCTCTTCATCAGTATACGCTCCAAAGTCGGGGGAACTGAGCGCACCCAGAGAGTTCATAATAGGTCCAGAGACAGTAATGGAAGTTTCAGCGCTAGAAGACGACCCTTCAGTAATCTGGGACACACGAGCAAGCTCTACCAGTACATCAATAACAATCTTCTCTGCATCGGGCGTCTCCAGGGGCTCCTGCTGGTCTCCCATCCCTTGCTCATCGTCCTTTCCACCCGTGACATCATCACCAAATAACTCATCTTCATCGGGAATATCAATCACTGGATTGCCCTTTCATGGGGGCTTAGCAACATGCTTACCTCTGAGGGGATTACGCCTAAGAGGGTGAGGGTCAACCTCTTCAATATCATCATCATCGTGCCTAGGGTGTTTCTGCATAAGGTGACTCGTCAGAACATGTGAAGGAAAAAAACAGGGGAAAGTACATGTACTTATAAGAAAACCATTGTGTTTGTTACCTTACCCTGGCCTTCCTCAACCCTTATACCAGCACCTCTTTTCCTAGACGATCCGGAACCCTTGGTGGAATCGCCCTGAGATTTTCAAACAACTACAAATGACCAGTTGACGCCCGAAGCTAACAAGATAGCAAACAACAACAAAGGAGAAAACGCATACCTTATCAGCCTTGTCGTCATTAACCACCCAGAAAGGATAGGGCTCGGCGGTAAAAGTAGGCGACGGGAAGCTACCATGAAGAATGGGACCTCGGACTAGAAGTGGAACTCGGGGCCAAATCGGGTCATTAGAATGGTGGGCTCTCTTGTTGGAACCCTGTCCGATGGGATCGTCATCCAGCATCATCCTTTCAACACCATCGGGCATAGTTCTGACCCGATGAGGACTAGCAGCAAAACCGGCAAGGTCTCCTAAGGTTGAAGTACCATCTCAATAGTTGACAAGGAAATTGGCAACGGTATATTCTGGAGCATCCTCGGGCTTGTAGGTCGACCACTCGGCAGTAGAACCGTGACCGTCTCGGCGATCCCTCCATTCCTTCATAATTCATAAATTATTTCCAGTCCATTGAGCCAAATCACGAGAGGGCTTGAGCTGGGAAAGAATCTCGTAATAAAAAGGGCTATCAGGGTTTTAAGGGGAAGACGAAGGCCTAGCTCCAGTTGGCCCTTAGTGATGACCACGCAATCAGCCGACTGCTCGTGCTTCTTCATATCGAACTTCTTCAAGAAACTATTTTGGCCCGAGAGCAGGGTAACTTCGTAGTCTCCAAGGTCGTACTTTTCCTTCATCTGTTGAATGAACTCCTTATCGGAAAGATCCCTCACCCTTCTCTCGGACCTGCACGAAACAGAAGGAGAACCATCAGGAAAGATAGAGCTCATGGCGCGATTATCGTATTTAGAAGGACTATCAAACGAAAACAGAGAAGCAAGAGAAAAAGTATCAAACTCGGAAAAAAATTCATAAACAGACCTTCTCTCAGTCATAGAGGGAGAAGAAGCCATTAATGGAAATAGCGCAGAACATGGTTTTCGACGAAGAGAGGTGGGACAACGAGAAGGTAACCGCATCTACTATAGCAATCGGTGAGGAAGAAATAAAGGAAGAAAATCAAGAAAACAAGGGTTTCCAAAAGCAAAGACTAATGAAGGAATCTGGGAGAAAAGATTGCAGCGGTGGAAAACAGAAAGAGAAGTGGTGAAGAAGAAGAAAGAGAAAAAGAAGCGGGCTATTTAAAGGAGAAGAGTTGTAACCGACGCCGACGGTTACAGGTAATAAAGTGGAGTTAGTGGGGCACTGCATGGCGGGATTTGCGGCATGGACGAGGACGTGGGCGGTTGGGACGACTTTATTAACAATTTGACTGATCTAGGGGTTGCTAGGGGTGAATTTGACTTTTTAGGACTTCGAAGCTTTTATGAAAGATAACCTTCAAAATTGAAGGGAACTTGTTGAATTCATTTTTTGAACATTTTTGGATTAATTGGGGTGGATTTTAACTTATACCCTTGCTGGTAGATACCCTTTTCTTAACAATTTGACTGATCTAGGGGTTGCTAGGGGTGAATTTGACTTTTTAAGACTTCATAGCTTTTATGAAAGATAACCTTCACAATTAAAGGGAACTTGTTGAATTCATTTTGTGAACAATTTTGGATCAATTGTGGTGGATTTTAACCGATACCCTTGCTGGTACATACCCTTTTCTTAACAATTTGACTGATCTAGGGGTTGCTAGGGGTGAATTTGACTTTTTAGGACTTCGTAGCTTTTATGAAATATAACCTTCAAAATTGAAGGGAATTTGTTGAATTCATTTTTTGAACATTTTTGGATTAATTGGGGTGGATTTTAACCGATACCCTTGCTGGTAGATACTATTTTATTAACAATTTGACTGATCTAGGGGTTGCTAGGGGTGAATTTAACTTTTTAGGACTTCGTAGCTTTTATTAAAAGATAACCTTCACAATTGAAGGGAACTTGTTGAATTCATTTTGTGAACAGTTTTGGATTAATTGTGGTGGATTTTAACCGATACCGTTGCTGGAAGATACCCTTTTCTTAACAATTTGACTGATATAGGGGTTGTTAGGGGTGAATTTGACTTTTTAAGACTTCGTAGCTTTTATGAAAGATAACCTTCACAATTAAAGGGAACTTGTTGAATTCATTTTGTGAACAATTTTGGATTAATTGTGTTGGATTTTAACCGATACCCTTGCTGGTACATACCCTTTTCTTAACAATTTGACTGATCTAGGGGTTGCTAGGGGTGAATTTAACTTTTTAGGACTTCGTAGCTTATATTAAAAGATAACCTTCACAATTGAAGGGAACTTGTTGAATTCATTTTGTGAACAGTTTTGGATTAATTGTGGTGGATTTTAACCGATACCCTTGCTGGTAGATACCCTTTTCTTAACAATTTGACTGATATAGGGGTTGTTAGGGGTGAATTTGACTTTTTAAGACTTCGTATCTTTTATGAAAGCTAACTTTCACAATTGAAGGGAACTTTTTGAATTCATTTTGTAAACAGTTTTGGATTAATTGGGGTGGTTTTAAACGATATCCTTGCTGGTAGATACCCTTTTCTTAACAATTTGACTGATCTAGGGGTTGCTAGGGGTGAATTTGACTTTTTAAGACTTCGTAGCTTTAATGAAAGATAACCTTCACAATTGAAGGGAACTTGTTGAATTCATTTTTTGAACATTTATGGATTAATTGTGGTGGATTTTAACCAATACCCTTGCTGGTAGATACCCTTTTCTTAACAATTTGACTGATCTAGGGGTTGCTAGGGGTGAATTTGACTTTTTAAGACTTCGTAGATTTTATGAAAGATAACCTTCACAATTGAAGGGAATTTGTTGAATTCATTTTGTGAACAATTTTGGATTAATTGTGGTGGATTTTAGCCGATACCCTTGCTGGCACATACCCTTTTCTTAACAATTTGACTGATCTAGGGGTTGCTAGGGGTGAATTTGACTTTTTAGGACTTCGTAGCTTTTATGAAAGATAACCTTCAAAATTGAAAAGAACTTGTTGAATTCATTTTTTGAACATTTTTGGATTAATTGGGGTGGATTTTAACCGATACCCTTGCTGGTAGATACCATTTTCTTAACAATTTGACTGATCTAGGGGTTGCTAGGGGTGAATTTGACTTTTTAGGACTTCGTAGCTTTTATTAAAAGATAACCTTCACAATTGAAGGGAACTTGTTGAATTCATTTTGTGAACAGTTTTGGATTAATTATGGTAGATTTTAACCGATACCCTTGTTGGTAGATACCATTTTCTTAACAATTTGACTGATTTAGGGGTTGTTAGGGGTGAATTTGACTTTTTAAGACTTCTTAGCTTTTATGAAAGTTAACCTTCACAATTGAAGGGAACTTGTTGAATTCAATTTGTGAACAATATTGGATTAATTGTGGTGGATTTTAACCAATACCCTTGCTGGTGGATACCCTTTTCTTAACAAATTGTCTGATCTAGGGGTTACTAGGGGTGAATTTGACTTTTTAGGACTTCGTGGCTTTTATGAAAGATAACCTTCAAAATTGAAGGGAATTTGTTGAATTCATTTTTTGAACATTTTTGGATTAATTGGGGTGGATTTTAACCGATACCCTTGCTGGTAGATACCATTTTCTTAACAATTTGACTGATCTAGGGGTTGTTTCTTGGGTGAATTTAACTTTTTAGGACTTAATTAGCTTTTATTAAAAGATAACCTTCACAATTGAAGGTACCTTGTTGAATTCATTTTGTGAACAGTTTTGGATTAATTGTGGTGGATTTTAACCGATACCCTTGCTGGTAGATACCCTTTTATTAACAATTTGACTGATATAGGGGTTGTTAGGGGTGAATTTGACTTTTTAAGACTTCGTAGCTTTTATGAAAGCTAACTTTCACAATTGAAGGGAACTTTTTGAATTCATTTTGTGAACAGTTTTGGATTAATTGGGGTGGATTTTAAACGATACCCTTGCTGGTAGATACCCTTTTCTTAACAATTTGACTGATCTAGGGGTTGTTAGGGGTGAATTTGACTTTTTAAGACTTCGTAGCTTTTATGAAAGCTAACCTTCACAATTGAAGGTATCTTGTTGAATTCATTTTGTGAACAGTTTTGGATTAATTGGGGTGGATTTTAACCGATACCCTTGCTGGTAGATACCCTTTTCTAAACAATTTGATTGATCTAGGGGTTACTAGGGATGAATTTGACTTTTTAGGACTTCGTAGCTTTTATTAAAAGATAACCTTCACAATTGAAGGGAACTTGTTGAATTGATTTTGTGAACAGTTTTGGATTAATTGTGGTGGATTTTAACCGATACCCTTGCTGGTACATACCCTTTTCTTAACAATTTGACTGATCTAGGGGTTGCTAGGGGTGAATTTGACTTTTTAGGACTTCGTAGCTTTTATGAAATATAACCTTCAAAATTGAAGGGATCCTGTTGAATTCATTTTTTGAACATTTTTGGATTAATTGTGGTGGATTTTAACCGATACCCTTGCTGGTAGATACCCTTTTATTAACAATTTGACTGATCTAGGGGTTGCTAGGGGTGAATTTGACTTTTTAGGACTTAAATAGCTTTTATGAAAGATAACCTTCAAAATTGAAGGGAATTTGTTGAATTCATTTTTTGAACATTTTTGGATTAATTGGGGTGGATTTTAACCGATACCCTTGCTGGTAGATACTATTTTATTAACAATTTGACTGATCTAGGGGTTGCTAGGGGTGAATTTAACTTTTTAGGACTTCGTAGCTTTTATTAAAAGATAACCTTCACAATTGAAGGGAACTTGTTGAATTCATTTTGTGAACAGTTTTGGATTAATTGTGGTGGATTTTAACTGATACCGTTGCTGGTAGATACCCTTTTCTTAACAATTTGACTGATATAGGGGTTGTTAGGGGTGAATTTGACTTTTTAAGACTTCGTAGCTTTTATGAAAGATAACCTTCACAATTAAAGGGAACTTGTTGAATTCATTTTGTGAACAATTTTGGATTAATTGTGTTGGATTTTAACCGATACCCTTGCTGGTACATACCCTTTTCTTAACAATTTGACTGATCTAGGGGTTGCTAGGGGTGAATTTAACTTTTTAGGACTTCGTAGCTTATATTAAAAGATAACCTTCACAATTGAAGGGAACTTGTTGAATTCATTTTTTGAACATTTATGGATTAATTGTGGTGGATTTTAACCAATACCCTTGCTGGTGGATACCCTTTTCTTAACAATTTGACTGATCTAGGGGTTACTAGGGGTGAATTTGACTTTTTAGGACTTCGTGGCTTTTATGAAAGATAACCTTCAAAATTGAAGGGAATTTGTTGAATTCATTTTTTGAACATTTTTGGATTAATTGGGGTGGATTTTAACCGATACCCTTGCTGGTAGATACCATTTTCTTAACAATTTGACTGATCTAGGGGTTGTTAGGGGTGAATTTAACTTTTTAGGACTTCGTAGCTTTTATTAAAAGATAACCTTCACAATTGAAGGTACCTTGTTGAATTCATTTTGTGAACAATTTTGGATTAATTGTGGTGGATTTTAACCGATACCCTTGCTGGTAGATACCCTTTTATTAACAATTTGACTGATCTAGGGGTTGTTAGGGGTGAATTTGACTTTTTAAGACTTCGTAGCTTTTATGAAAGATAACCTTCACAATTGAAGGGAACTTTTTGAATTCATTTTGTGAACAGTTTTGGATTAATTGGGGTGGATTTTAAACGATACCCTTGCTGGTAGATACCCTTTTCTTAACAATTTGACTGATCTAGGGGTTGTTAGGGGTGAATTTGACTTTTTAAGACTTCGTAGCTTTTATGAAAGATAACCTTCACAATTGAAGGTATCTTGTTGAATTCATTTTGTGAACATTTTTGGATTAATTGGGGTGGATTTTAACCGATACCCTTGCTGGTAGATACCCTTTTCTTAACAATTTGATTGATCTAGGGGTTACTAGGGATGAATTTGACTTTTTAGGACTTCGTAGCTTTTATTAAAAGATAACCTTCACAATTGAAGGGAACTTGTTGAATTGATTTTGTGAACAGTTTTGGATTAATTGTGGTGGATTTTAACCGATACCCTTGCTGGTAGATACCCTTTTCTTAACAATTTGACTGATCTAGGGGTTGTTAGGGGTGAATTTGACTTTTTAAGACTTCGTAGCTTTTATGAAATATAACCTTCACAATTGAAGGGATCTTGTTGAATTCATTTTGTGAACATTTTTGGATTAATTGGGGTGGATTTTAACCGATACCCTTGCTGGTAGATACCCTTTTCTTAACAATTTGACTGATCTAGGGGTGAATTTGACTTTTTAGGACTTCGTGGCTTTTATGAAAGATAACCTTCAAAATTGAAGGGAATTTGTTGAATTCATTTTTTGAACATTTTTGGATTAATTGGGGTGGATTTTAACCGATACCCTTGCTGGTAGATACTATTTTATTAACAATTTGATATCTAGGGGTTGCTTTAGGGGTGAATTTAACTTTTTTAGGACTTAGTAGCTTTTATTAAAAGATAACCTTCACAATTGAAGGGAACTTGTTGAATTCATTTTGTGAACAGTTTTGGATTAATTGTGGTGGATTTTAACCGATACCCTTGCTTGGTAGATACCCTTTTCTTAACAATTTGACTGATCTAGGGGTTGTTAGGGGTGAATTTGACTTTTTAGGACTTCGTAGCTTTTATGAAAGATAACCTTCACAATTGAAGGGAACTTGTTGAATTCATTTTGTGAACAGTTTTGGATTAATTGTGGTGGATTTTAACCGATACCCTTGCTGGTAGATACCCTTTTCTTAACAATTTGACTGATCTAGGGGTTGTTAGGGGTGAATTTGACTTTTTAGGACTTAAGTAGCTTTTATGAAAGATAACCTTCACAATTGAAGGGAACTTGTTGAATTCATTTTTTGAACATTTTTGGATTAATTGTGGTGGATTTTAACCGATACCCTTGCTGGTAGATACCCTTTTCTTAACAATTTGACTGATCTAGGGGTTGTTAGGGGTGAATTTGACTTTTTAGGACTTCGTAGCTTTTATGAAAGATAACCTTCAAAATTGAAGGGAATTTGTTGAATTCATTTTTTGAACATTTTTGGATTAATTGGGGTGGATTTTAACCGATACCCTTGCTGGTAGATACCCTTTTCTTAACAATTTGACTGATCTAGGGGTTCTTAGGGTGAATTTAACTTTTTAGGACTTCGTAGCTTTTATTAAAAGATAACCTTCACAATTGAAGGGAACTTGTTGAATTCATTTTGTGAACAGTTTTGGATTAATTGTGGTGGATTTTAACCGATACCCTTTGCTTTGGTAGATACCCTTTTCTTAACAATTTGACTGATATAGGGGTTGTTAGGGGTGAATTTGACTTTTTAAGACTTCGTAGCTTTTATGAAAGATAACCTTCACAATTGAAGGGAACTTGTTGAATTCATTTTGTGAACAATTTTGGATTAATTGTGGTGGATTTTAACCGATACCCTTGCTGGCACATACATTTTTCTTAACAATTTGACTGATCTAGGTGTTGCTAGGGGTGAATTTGACTTTTTAGGACTTCGTAGCTTTTATTAAAGATAACCTTCACAATTGAAGGGAACTTGTTGAATTCATTTTGTGAACAGTTTTGGATTAATTGTGGTGGATTTTAACCGATACCCTTGCTGGTAGATACCCTTTTCTTAACAATTTGACTGATCTAGGGGTTGTTAGGGGTGAATTTGACTTTTTAAGACTTCGTAGCTTTTATGAAAGATAACCTTCACAATTGAAGGGAACTTGTTGAATTCATTTTGTGAACAGTTTTCGATTAACTGGGGTGGATTTTAACCGATACCCTTGCTGGTAGATACCCTTTTCTTAACAATTTGATGATCTAGGGTTGTTAGGGGGTGAATTTGACTTTTTAGGACTTCGTAGCTTTTATTAAAGATAACCTTCACAATTGAAGGGAACTTGTTGAATTCATTTTGTGAACATTTTGGATTAATTGTGGTGGATTTTAAAGATACCCTTGCTGGTAGATACCCTTTTCTTAACAATTTGACTGATCTAGGGGTTGTTAGGGGTGAATTTGACTTTTTAAGACTTCGTTAACCTTCACAATTGAAGGGAATTTGTTGAATTCATTTTGTGAACAATTTTGGATTAATTGTGGTGGATTTTAGCCGATACCCTTGCTGGCACATACCCTTTTCTTAACAATTTGACTGATCTAGGGGTTGCTAGGGGTGAATTTGACTTTTTAGGACTTCGTAGCTTTTATGAAAGATAACCTTCAAAATTGAAGGGAACTTGTTGAATTCATTTTTTGAACATTTTTGGATTAATTGGGGTGGATTTTAACCGATACCCTTGCTGGTAGATACCATTTTCTTAACAATTTGACTGATCTAGGGGTTGCTAAGGGTGAATTTGACTTTTTAGGACTTCGTAGCTTTTATTAAAAGATAACCTTCACAATTGAAGGGAACTTGTTGAATTCATTTTGTGAACAGTTTTGGATTAATTATGGTGGATTTTAACCGATACCCTTGTTGGTAGATACCATTTTCTTAACAATTTGACTGATTTAGGGGTTGTTAGGGGTGAATTTGACTTTTTAAGACTTCTTAGCTTTTATGAAAGATAACCTTCACAATTGAAGGGAACTTGTTGAATTCATTTTGTGAACAATATTGGATTAATTGTGGTGGATTTTAACCGATACCCTTGCTGGTGGATACCCTTTTCTTAACAATTTGACTGATCTAGGGGTTACTAGGGGTGAATTTGACTTTTTAGGACTTCGTAGCTTTTATTAAAAGATAACCTTCACAATTGAAGGGAACTTGTTGAATTCATTTTTTGAACATTTTTGGATTAATTGGGGTGGATTTTAACCGATACCCTTGCTTGTAGATACCCTTTTCTTAACAATTTGACTGATCTAGGGGTTGCTAGGGGTGAATTTGACTTTTTAGGACTTCGTAGCTTTTATTAAAGATAACCTTCACAATTGAAGGGAACTTGTTGAATTCATTTTGTGAACAGTTTTGGATTAATTGTGGTGGATTTTAACCGATACCCTTGTTGGTAGATACCCTTTTCTTAACAATTTGACTGATCTAGGGGTTGTTAGGGGTGAATTTGACTTTTTAAGACTTCGTAGCTTTTATGAAAGATAACCTTCACAATTGAAGGGAACTTGTTGAATTCATTTTGTGAACAGTTTTGGATTAATTGGGGTGGATTTTAAACGATACCCTTGCTGGTAGATACCCTTTTCTTAACAATTTGACTGATCTAGGGGTTGTTAGGGTGAATTTGACTTTTTAAGACTTCGTAGCTTTTATGAAAGATAACCTTCACAATTGAAGGGAACTTGTTGAATTCATTTTGTGAACAGTTTTGGATTAATTGGGGTGGATTTTAACCGATACCCTTGCTGGTAGATACCCTTTTCTAAACAATTTGATTGATCTAGGGGTTGCTAGGGATGAATTTGACTTTTTAGGACTTCGTAGCTTTTATTAAAAGATAACCTTCACAATTGAAGGGAACTTGTTGAATTCATTTTGTGAACAGTTTTGGATTAATTGTGGTGGATTTTAACCGATACCCTTGCTGGTAGATACCCTTTTCTTAACAATTTGACTGATCTAGGGGTTGCTAGGGGTGAATTTGACTTTTTAGGACTTCGTAGCTTTTATGAAAGATAACCTTCACAATTGAAGGGAACTTGTTGAATTCATTTTTTGAACATTTTTGGATTAATTGTGGTGGATTTTAACCGATACCCTTGCTGGTAGATACCCTTTTCTTAACAATTTGACTGATCTAGGGGTTGCTAGGGGTGAATTTGACTTTTTAGGACTTCGTAGCTTTTATGAAAGATAACCTTCAAAATTGAAGGGAATTTGTTGAATTCATTTTTTGAACATTTTTGGATTAATTGGGGTGGATTTTAACCGATACCCTTGCTGGTAGATACCATTTTATTAACAATTTGACTGATCTAGGGGTTGCTAAGGGGTGAATTTAACTTTTTAGGACTTCGTAGCTTTTATTAAAAGATAACCTTCACAATTGAAGGGAACTTGTTGAATTCATTTTGTGAACAGTTTTGGATTAATTGTGGTGGATTTTAACCGATACCCTTGTGGTAGATACCCTTTTCTTAACAATTTGACTGATATAGGGGTTGTTAGGGTGAATTTGACTTTTTAAGACTTCGTAGCTTTTATGAAAGATAACCTTCACAATTGAAGGGAACTTGTTGAATTCATTTTGTGAACAGTTTTGGATTAATTGTGGTGGATTTTAACCGATACCCTTGCTGGTAGATACCCTTTTCTTAACAATTTGACTGATCTAGGGGTTGTTAGGGGTGAATTTGACTTTTTAGGACTTCGTAGCTTTTATGAAAGATAACCTTCACAATTGAAGGGAACTTGTTGAATTCATTTTGTGAACATTTTTGGATTAATTGTGGTGGATTTTAACCGATACCCTTGCTGGTAGATACCCTTTTCTTAACAATTTGACTGATCTAGGGGTTGCTAGGGGTGAATTTGACTTTTTAGGACTTCGTAGCTTTTATGAAAGATAACCTTCACAATTGAAGGGAACTTGTTGAATTCATTTTGTGAACATTTTTGGATTAATTGGGGTGGATTTTAACCGATACCCTTGCTGGTAGATACCCTTTTCTTAACAATTTGATTGATCTAGGGGTTGCTAGGGGTGAATTTGACTTTTTAGGACTTCGTAGCTTTTATTAAAAGATAACCTTCACAATTGAAGGGAACTTGTTGAATTCATTTTGTGAACAGTTTTGGATTAATTGTGGTGGATTTTAACCGATACCCTTGCTGGTAGATACCCTTTTCTTAACAATTTGACTGATCTAGGGGTTGTTAGGGGTGAATTTGACTTTTTAAGACTTCGTAGCTTTTATGAAAGATAACCTTCACAATTGAAGGGAACTTGTTGAATTCATTTTTTGAACATTTATGGATTAATTGCGGTGGATTTTAGCCGATACCCTTGCTGGCACATACCCTTTTCTTAACAATTTGACTGATCTAGGGGTTGCTAGGGGTGAATTTGACTTTTTAGGACTTCGTAGCTTTTATGAAAGATAACCTTCACAATTGAAGGTAACTTGTTGAATTCATTTTTTGAACATTTTTGGATTAATTGGGGTGGATTTTAACCGATACCCTTGCTGATGTAGATACCCTTTTCTTAACAATTTGATTGATCTAGGGGTTACTTAGGGGTGAATTTGACTTTTTAGGACTTCGTAGCTTTTATTAAAAGATAACCTTCACAATTGAAGGGAACTTGTTGAATTCATTTTGTGAACAGTTTTGGATTAATTGTGGTGGATTTTAACCGATACCCTTGTTGGTAGATACCATTTTCTTAACAATTTGACTGATTTATGGGTTGTTAGGGGTGAATTTGACTTTTTAAGACTTCTTAGCTTTTATGAAAGTTAACCTTCACAATTGAAGGGAACTTGTTGAATTCATTTTTGAACATTTTTGGATTAATTGTGGTGGATTTTAACCGATACCCTTGCTGGTAGATACCCTTTTCTTAACAATTTGACTGATCTAGGGGTTGCTTAGGGGTGAATTTGACTTTTTAGGACTTCGTGGCTTTTATGAAAGATAACCTTCAAAATTGAAGGGAATTTGTTGAATTCATTTTTTGAACATTTTTGGATTAATTGGGGTGGATTTTAACCGATACCCTTGCTGGTAGATACCATTTTCTTAACAATTTGACTGATCTAGGGGTTGCTAGGGTGAATTTAACTTTTTAGGACTTCGTAGCTTTTATTAAAAGATAACCTTCACAATTGAAGGGAACTTGTTGAATTCATTTTGTGAACAGTTTTGGATTAATTGTGGTGGATTTTAACCGATACCCTTGCTGGTAGATACCCTTTTCTTAACAATTTGACTGATTTATGGGTTGTTAGGGGTGAATTTGACTTTTTAAGACTTCTTAGCTTTTATGAAAGTTAACCTTCACAATTGAAGGGAACTTGTTGAATTCATTTTGTGAACAGTTTTGGATTAATTGTGGTGGATTTTAACCGATACCCTTTGTTTGGTAGATACCCTTTTCTTAACAATTTGACTGATCTAGGGGTTGTTAGGGGTGAATTTGACTTTTTAGGACTTCGTAGCTTTTATGATAGATAGCCTTCACAATTGAAGGGAACTTGTTGAATTCATTTTGTGAACAGTTTTGGATTAATTGGGGTGGATCTTAACCGATACCGTTGTTTGGTAGATACCCTTTTCTTAACAATTTGATTGATCTAGGGGTTGTTAGGGGTGAATTTGACTTTTTAGGACTTCGTAGCTTTTATTAAAAGATAACCTTCACAATTGAAGGGAACTTGTTGAATTCATTTTGTGAACAGTTTTGGATTAATTGTGGTGGATTTTAACCGATACCATTGCTTTGGTAGATACCCTTTTCTTAACAATTTGACTGATCTAGGGGTTGCTAGGGGTGAATTTGACTTTTTAGGACTTCGTAGCTTTTATGAAAGATAACCTTCACAATTGAAGGGATCCTTTTGAATTAATTTTTTGAACATTTTTGGATTAATTGTGGTGGATTTTAACCGATACCCTTGCTGGTAGATACCCTTTTATTAACAATTTGACTGATCTAGGGGTTGCTAGGGGTGAATTTGACTTTTTAGGACTTCGTAGCTTTTATGAAAGATAACCTTCAAAATTGAAGGGAATTTGTTGAATTCATTTTTGAACATTTTTGGATTAATTGGGGTGGATTTTAACCGATACCCTTGCTGGTAGATACCATTTTCTTAACAATTTGACTGATCTAGGGGTTGTTAGGGGTGAATTTAACTTTTTAGGACTTCGTAGCTTTTATTAAAAGATAACCTTCACAATTGAAGGGAACTTGTTGAATTCATTTTGTGAACAGTTTTGGATTAATTGTGGTGGATTTTAACCGATACCCTTGCTTGGTAGATACCATTTTCTTAACAATTTGACTGATCTAGGGGTTGTTAGGGGTGAATTTGACTTTTTAAGACTTCGTAGCTTTTATGAAAGATAACCTTCACAATTGAAGGGAACTTGTTGAATTCATTTTGTGAACAGTTTTGGATTAATTGTGGTGGATTTTAACCGATACCCTTGCTGGTAGATACCCTTTTCTTAACAATTTGACTGATCTAGGGGTTGTTAAATTTGACTTTTTAAGACTTTGTAGCTTTTATGAAAGATAACCTTCACAATTGAAGGGAACTTGTTGAATTCATTTTTTGAACATTTTTGGATTAATTGTGGGTGGATTTTAACCGATACCCTTGCTGGTAGATACCCTTTTCTTAACAATTTGAATCTAGGGGTTGTTAGGGGTGAATTTGACTTTTTAGGACTTAAAGTAGCTTTTATGAAAGATAACCTTCACAATTGAAGGGAACTTGTTGAATTCATTTTGTGAACAGTTTTGGATTAATTGGGGTGGATTTTAACCGATACCCTTGCTGGTAGATACCCTTTTCTTAACAATTTGACTGATCTAGGGGTTGCTAGGGGTGAATTTGACTTTTTAGGACTTCGTAGCTTTTATGAAAAGATAACCTTCACAATTGAAGGGAACTTGTTGAATTCATTTTGTGAACAGTTTTGGATTAATTGTAGTGGATTTTAACCAATACCCTTCTTTGGTAGATACCCTTTTCTTAACAATTTGACTGATATAGGGGTTGTTAGGGGTGAATTTGACTTTTTAGGACTTCGTAGCTTTTATGAAAGATAACCTTCAAAATTGAAGGGAATTTGTTGAATTCATTTTTTGAACATTTTTGGATTAATTGGGGTGGATTTTAACCGATACCTTGCTGGTAGATACCATTTTCTTAACAATTTGACTGATCTAGGGGTTCTTAGGGGTGAATTTAACTTTTTAGGACTTAAGTAGCTTTTATTAAAAGATAACCTTCACAATTGAAGGGAACTTGTTGAATTCATTTTGTGAACAGTTTTGGATTAATTGTGGTGGATTTTAACCGATACCCTTGCTGGTAGATACCCTTTTCTTAACAATTTGACTGATATAGGGGTTGTTAGGGGTGAATTTGACTTTTTAAGACTTCGTAGCTTTTATGAAAGATAACCTTCACAATTGAAGGGAACTTGTTGAATTCATTTTGTGAACAGTTTTGGATTAATTGTGGTGGATTTTAACCGATACCCTTGCTGGTAGATACCCTTTTCTTAACAATTTGACTGATCTAGGGGTTGCTAGGGGTGAATTTGACTTTTTAGGACTTCGTAGCTTTTATGAAAGATAACCTTCAAAATTGAAGGGAACTTGTTGAATTCATTTTTGAACATTTTGGATTAATTGGGGTGGATTTTAACCGATACCCTTTGCTTGGTAGATACCCTTTTCTTAACAATTTGACTGATCTAGGGGTTGTTAGGGGTGAATTTGACTTTTTAGGACTTCGTAGCTTTTATGAAAGATAACCTTCACAATTGAAGGGAACTTGTTGAATTCATTTTGTGAACATTTTTGGATTAATTGGGGTGGATTTTAACCGATACCCTTATGCCGGTAGATACCATTTTCTTAACAATTTGATTGATCTAGGGGTTGCTAGGGATGAATTTGACTTTTTAGGACTTCGTAGCTTTTATTAAAAGATAACCTTCACAATTGAAGGAACTTGTTGAATTCATTTTGTGAACAGTTTTGGATTAATTGTGGTGGATTTTAACCGATACCTTTTTGGTAGATACCCTTTTCTTAACAATTTGACTATCTAGGGGTTGTTAGGGGTGAATTTGACTTTTTAGGACTTCGTAGCTTTTATGAAAGATAACCTTCAAAATTGAAGGGAATTTGTTGAATTCATTTTGTGAACAGTTTTGGATTAATTGTGGTGGATTTTAACCGATACCCTTGCTGGTAGATACCCTTTTCTTAACAATTTGACTGATCTAGGGGTTGCTAGGGGTGAATTTGACTTTTTAGGACTTAGTAGCTTTTATGAAAGATAACCTTCAAATTGAAGGAACTTGTTGAATTCATTTTTTGAACATTTTTGGATTAATTGGGGTGGATTTTAACCGATACCCTTGCTTGGTAGATACCCTTTTCTTAACAATTTGACTGATCTAGGTGTTGCTTAGGGTGAATTTGACTTTTTAGGACTTCGTAGCTTTTATTAAAAGATAACCTTCACAATTGAAGGGAACTTGTTGAATTCATTTTGTGAACAGTTTTGGATTAATTATGGTGGATTTTAACCGATACCCTTGTTGGTAGATACCATTTTCTTAACAATTTGACTGATCTAGGGGTTGTTAGGGGTGAATTTGACTTTTTAAGACTTCGTAGCTTTTATGAAAGATAACCTTCACAATTGAAGGGAACTTGTTGAATTCATTTTGTGAACAGTTTTGGATTAATTGTGGTGGATTTTAACCGATACCCTTTTTTAACAATTTGGTAGATACCCTTTTCTTAACAATTTGACTGATCTAGGGGTTGTTAGGGGTGAATTTGACTTTTTAGGACTTCTTAGCTTTTATGAAAGATAACCTTCACAATTGAAGGGAACTTGTTGAATTCATTTTGTGAACAGTTTTGGATTAATTGTGGTGGATTTTAACCGATACCCTTCTTGGTAGATACCCTTTTCTTAACAATTTGACTGATCTAGGGGTTGTTAGGGGTGAATTTGACTTTTTAGGACTTAGTAGCTTTTATGAAAGATAACCTTCACAATTGAAGGGAACTTGTTGAATTCATTTTGTGAACAGTTTTGGATTAATTGGGGTGGATTTTAACCGATACCCTTGCTTGGTAGATACCCTTTTCTTAACAATTTGATTGATCTAGGGGTTGTTAGGGTGAATTTGACTTTTTAGGACTTAAGTAGCTTTTATGAAAGATAACCTTCACAATTGAAGGGAACTTGTTGAATTCATTTTGTGAACAGTTTTGGATTAATTGTGGTGGATTTTAACCGATACCCTTGTTGGTAGATACCATTTTCTTAACAATTTGACTGATTTAGGGGTTGTTAGGGGTGAATTTGACTTTTTAGGACTTCGTAGCTTTTATGAAAGATAACCTTCACAATTGAAGGGAACTTGTTGAATTCATTTTGTGAACAATTTTGGATTAATTGTGGTGGATTTTAACCGATACCCTTGCTGGCACATACCCTTTTCTTAACAATTTGACTGATCTAGGGGTTGTTAGGGGTGAATTTGACTTTTTAGGACTTCGTAGCTTTTATGAAAGATAACCTTCAAAATTGAAGGGAATTTGTTGAATTCATTTTTTGAACATTTTTGGATTAATTGGGGTGGATTTTAACCGATACCCTTGCTGGTAGATACCATTTTCTTAACAATTTGACTGATCTAGGGGTTGTTAGGGGTGAATTTGACTTTTTAGGACTTCGTAGCTTTTATTAAAAGATAACCTTCACAATTGAAGGGAACTTGTTGAATTCATTTTGTGAACAGTTTTGGATTAATTGTGGTGGATTTTAACCGATACCCTTTGTTGGTAGATACCCTTTTCTTAACAATTTGATTGATCTAGGGTTGTTAGGGGTGAATTTGACTTTTTAGGACTTCGTAGCTTTTATTAAAGATAACCTTCACAATTGAAGGGAACTTGTTGAATTCATTTTGTGAACAGTTTTGGATTAATTGTGGTGGATTTTAACCGATACCCTTGTTTGGTAGATACCCTTTTCTTAACAATTTGACTGATCTAGGGGTTGTTAGGGTGAATTTGACTTTTTAGGACTTCGTAGCTTTTATGAAAGATAACCTTCACAATTGAAGGGAACTTGTTGAATTCATTTTGTGAACATTTTTGGATTAATTGTGGTGGATTTTAACCGATACCCTTGCTGGTAGATACCCTTTTCTTAACAATTTGACTGATATAGGGGTTGTTAGGGGTGAATTTGACTTTTTAGGACTTCGTAGCTTTTATGAAAGATAACCTTCACAATTGAAGGGAACTTGTTGAATTCATTTTGTGAACAGTTTTGGATTAATTGTGGTGGATTTTAACTGATACCGTTGCTGGTAGATACCCTTTTCTTAACAATTTGACTGATATAGGGGTTGTTAGGGGTGAATTTGACTTTTTAGGACTTCGTAGCTTTTATTAAAAGATAACCTTCACAATTGAAGGGAACTTGTTGAATTCATTTTGTGAACAGTTTTGGATTAATTGTGGTGGATTTTAACCGATACCCTTCTTTGGTAGATACCCTTTTCTTAACAATTTGACTGATATAGGGGTTGTTAGGGGTGAATTTGACTTTTTAGGACTTCGTAGCTTTTATGAAAGATAACCTTCAAAATTGAAGGGAATTTGTTGAATTCATTTTTTGAACATTTTTGGATTAATTGGGGTGGATTTTAACCGATACCCTTGTTGTAGATACTATTTTATTAACAATTTGACTGATCTAGGGGTTGCTTGGGGTGAATTTAACTTTTTAGGACTTCGTAGCTTTTATTAAAAGATAACCTTCACAATTGAAGGGAACTTGTTGAATTCATTTTGTGAACAGTTTTGGATTAATTGTGGTGGATTTTAACCGATACCCTTTGTTGGTAGATACCCTTTTCTTAACAATTTGACCGATCTAGGGGTTGTTAGGGGTGAATTTGACTTTTTAAGACTTCGTAGCTTTTATGAAAGATAACCTTCACAATTGAAGGGAACTTGTTGAATTCATTTTGTGAACAATTTTGGATTAATTGGGGTGGATTTTAACCGATACCTTGTCTGGTAGATACCCTTTTCTTAACAATTTGACTGATCTAGGGGTTGCTAGGGGTGAATTTGACTTTTTAAGACTTCGTAGCTTTTATTAAAAGATAACCTTCACAATTGAAGGGAACTTGTTGAATTCATTTTGTGAACAGTTTTGGATTAATTGTGGTGGATTTTAACCGATACCCTTGCTGGTAGATACCCTTTTCTTAACAATTTGATTGATCTAGGGGTTGTTAGGGGTGAATTTGACTTTTTAGGACTTCGTAGCTTTTATTAAAGATAACCTTCACAATTGAAGGGAACTTGTTGAATTCATTTTGTGAACAGTTTTGGATTAATTGTGGTGGATTTTAACCGATACCCTTTGCTTGGTAGATACCCTTTTATTAACAATTTGACTGATCTAGGGGTTGCTAGGGGTGAATTTGACTTTTTAGGACTTCGTAGCTTTTATGAAAGATAACCTTCAAAATTGAAGGGAACTTGTTGAATTCATTTTGTGAACAGTTTTGGATTAATTGTGGTGGATTTTAACCGATACCCTTGCTGGTAGATACCCTTTTCTTAACAATTTGACTGATCTAGGGGTTGCTAGGGGTGAATTTGACTTTTAGACTTCGTAGCTTTTATGAAAGATAACCTTCACAATTGAAGGGAACTTGTTGAATTCATTTTGTGAACATTTTTGGATTAATTGGGGTGGATTTTAACCGATACCCTTGCTGGTAGATACCCTTTTCTTAACAATTTGACTGATCTAGGGGTTGTTAGGGGTGAATTTGACTTTTTAGGACTTCGTAGCTTTTATAAAATATAACCTTCACAATTGAAGGAACTTGTTGAATTCATTTTGTGAACATTTTTGGATTAATTGTGTTGGATTTTAACCGATACCCTTGCTGGTACATAACCTTTTCTTAACAATTTGACTGATCTAGGGGTTGCTAGGGGTGAATTTGACTTTTTAAGACTTCGTAGCTTTTATTAAAAGATAACCTTCACAATTGAAGGGAACTTGTTGAATTCATTTTGTGAACAGTTTTGGATTAATTGTGGTGGATTTTAACCGATACCCTTGTTGGTAGATACCCTTTTCTTAACAATTTGACTGATCTAGGGGTTGCTAGGGGTGAATTTGACATTTTAGGACTTCGTAGCTTTTATGAAAGATAACCTTCACAATTGAAGGGAACTTGTTGAATTCATTTTTTGAACATTTTTGGATTAATTGGGGTGGATTTTAACCGATACCCTTGGTGTAGATACCCTTTTCTTAACAATTTGACTGATCTAGGGGTTCTTAGGGGTTAATTTGACTTTTTAGGACTTCGTGTGCTTTTATGAAAGATAACCTTCAAAATTGAAGGGAATTTGTTGAATTCATTTTTTGAACATTTTTGGATTAATTGGGGTGGATTTTAACCGATACCCTTGCTGGTAGATACCCTTTTCTTAACAATTTGACTGATCTAGGGGTTGCTAGGGGTGAATTTGACTTTTTAGGACTTCGTAGCTTTTATTAAAAGATAACCTTCACAATTGAAGGTAACTTGTTGAATTCATTTTGTGAACAATTTTGGATTAATTGTGGTGGATTTTAACCGATACCCTTTCTTGGTAGATACCCTTTTCTTAACAATTTGACTGATATAGGGGTTGTTAGGGGTGAATTTGACTTTTTAAGACTTCGTAGCTTTTATGAAAGATAACCTTCACAATTGAAGGGAACTTTTGAATTCATTTTGTGAACAGTTTTGGATTAATTGGGGTGGATTTTAAACGATACCCTTGCTGGTAGATACCCTTTTCTTAACAATTTGACTGATCTAGGGGTTGTTAGGGGTGAATTTGACTTTTTAAGACTTCGTAGCTTTTATGAAAGCTAACCTTCACAATTGAAGGTATCTTGTTGAATTCATTTTGTGAACAGTTTTGGATTAATTGGGGTGGATTTTAACCGATACCCTTGCCGGGTAGATACCCTTTTCTAAACAATTTGATTGATCTAGGGGTTCTTTAGGGATGAATTTGACTTTTTAGGACTTCGTAGCTTTTATTAAAAGATAACCTTCACAATTGAAGGGAACTTGTTGAATTGATTTTGTGAACAGTTTTGGATTAATTGTGGTGGATTTTAACTGATACCCTTGCTGGTACATACCCTTTTCTTAACAATTTGACTGATCTAGGGGTTGTTAGGGGTGAATTTAACTTTTTAGGACTTCGTAGCTTTTATGAAATATAACCTTCAAATTGAAGGGAACTTGTTGAATTCATTTTTTGAACATTTTTGGATTAATTGTGGTGGATTTTAACCAATACCCTTGTTGGTAGATACCCTTTTCTTAACAATTTGACTGATCTAGGGGATCTAGGGGTGAATTTGACTTTTTAGGACTTCGTAGCTTTTATGAAAGATAACCTTCAAAATTGAAGGGAATTTGTTGAATTCATTTTTTGAACATTTTTGGATTAATTGGGGTGGATTTTAACCGATACCCTTGCTGGTAGATACTATTTTATTAACAATTTGACTGATCTAGGGGTTGCTAGGGGTGAATTTAACTTTTTAGGACTTCGTAGATTTTATTAAAAGATAACCTTCACAATTGAAGGGAACTTGTTGAATTCATTTTGTGAACAGTTTTGGATTAATTGTGGTGGATTTTAACCGATACCCTTGCAGGTAGATACCCTTTTCTTAACAATTTGACTGATATAGGGGTTGTTAGGGGTGAATTTGACTTTTTAAGACTTCGTAGCTTTTATGAAAGATAACCTTCACAATTAAAGGGAACTTGTTGAATTCATTTTGTGAACAATTTTGGATTAATTGTGTTGGATTTTAACCGATACCCTTGCTGGTAGATACCCTTTTCTTAACAATTTGACTGATATAGGGGTTGTTAGGGGTGAATTTGACTTTTTAGGACTTCGTAGCTTTTATTAAAAGATAACCTTCACAATTGAAGGGAACTTGTTGAATTCATTTTGTGAACAATATTGGATTAATTGTGGTGGATTTTAACCAATACCATTGCTGGTGGATACCCTTTTCTTAACAATTTGTCTGATCTAGGGGTTACTAGGGGTGAATTTGACTTTTTAGGACTTCGTGGCTTTTATGAAAGATAACCTTCAAAATTGAAGGGAATTTGTTGAATTCATTTTTTGAACATTTTTGGATTAATTGGGGTGGATTTTAACCGATACCCTTGCTGGTAGATACCATTTTCTTAACAATTTGACTGATCTAGGGGTTGCTAGGGGTGAATTTGACTTTTTAGGACTTCGTAGCTTTTATTAAAAGATAACCTTCACAATTGAAGGGAACTTGTTGAATTCATTTTGTGAACAGTTTTGGATTAATTGTGGTGGATTTTAACCGATACCCTTTGCCGGTAGATACCCTTTTCTTAACAATTTGACTGATCTAGGGGTTGTTAGGGGTGAATTTGACTTTTTAAGACTTCGTAGCTTTTATGAAAGATAACCTTCACAATTGAAGGGAACTTGTTGAATTCATTTTGTGAACAGTTTTGGATTAATTGTGGTGGATTTTAACCGATACCCTTGCTGGTAGATACCCTTTTCTTAACAATTTGACTGATCTAGGGGTTGTTAGGGGTGAATTTGACTTTTTAAGACTTCGTAGCTTTTATGAAAGCTAACCTTCACAATTGAAGGGAACTTGTTGAATTCATTTTGTGAACAGTTTTGGATTAATTGGGGTGGATTTTAAACGATACCCTTGCTGGTAGATACCCTTTTCTTAACAATTTGACTGATCTAGGGGTTGTTAGGGGTGAATTTGACTTTTTAAGACTTCGTAGCTTTTATGAAAGCTAACCTTCACAATTGAAGGTATCTTGTTGAATTCATTTTGTGAACAGTTTTGGATTAATTGGGGTGGATTTTAACCGATACCCTTGCTGGTAGATACCCTTTTCTTAACAATTTGATTGATCTAGGGGTTGTTAGGGATGAATTTGACTTTTTAGGACTTCGTAGCTTTTATTAAAAGATAACCTTCACAATTGAAGGGAACTTGTTGAATTGATTTTGTGAACAGTTTTGGATTAATTGTGGTGGATTTTAACCGATACCCTTGTTGGTAGATACCCTTTTCTTAACAATTTGACTGATCTAGGGGTTCTTAGGGTGAATTTGACTTTTTAGGACTTAGTAGCTTTTATGAAAGATAACCTTCAAAATTGAAGGGAACTTGTTGAATTCATTTTTTGAACATTTATGGATTAATTGCGGTGGATTTTAACCAATACCCTTGCTGGTAGATACCCTTTTCTTAACAATTTGACTGATCTAGGGGTTATTAGGGGTGAATTTGACTTTTTAGGACTTCGTAGCTTTTATGAAAGATAACCTTCAAAATTGAAGGGAATTTGTTGAATTCATTTTTTGAACATTTTTGGATTAATTGGGGTGGATTTTAACCGATACCCTTGCTGGTAGATACCCTTTTATTAACAATTTGACTGATCTAGGGGTTGCTAGGGGTGAATTTAACTTTTTAGGACTTCGTAGCTTTTATGAAAGATAACCTTCACAATTGAAGGGAACTTGTTGAATTCATTTTGTGAACAGTTTTGGATTAATTGTGGTGGATTTTAACCGATACCCTTCTTTGGTAGATACCCTTTTCTTAACAATTTGACTGATCTAGGGGTTGTTAGGGGTGAATTTGACTTTTTAAGACTTCGTAGCTTTTATGAAAGATAACCTTCACAATTGAAGGGAACTTGTTGAATTCATTTTGTGAACATTTTTTGGATTAATTGTGGTGGATTTTAACCGATACCCTTGCTTTGGTAGATACCCTTTTCTTAACAATTTGACTGATCTAGGGGTTGCTAGGGGTGAATTTGACTTTTTAGGACTTCGTAGCTTTTATTAAAGATAACCTTCACAATTGAAGGGAACTTGTTGAATTCATTTTGTGAACAGTTTTGGATTAATTGTGGTGGATTTTAACCGATACCTTGTTGGTAGATACCCTTTTCTTAACAATTTGACTGATCTAGGGGTTGTTAGGGGGTGAATTTGACTTTTTAGACTTCGTAGCTTTTATTAAAAGATAACCTTCACAATTGAAGGGAACTTGTTGAATTCATTTTGTGAACAGTTTTGGATTAATTGTGGTGGATTTTAACCGATACCCTTGCTGGTAGATACCCTTTTCTTAACAATTTGACTGATCTAGGGGTTGTTAGGGGTGAATTTGACTTTTTAGGACTTCGTAGCTTTTATGAAAGATAACCTTCACAATTGAAGGGAACTTGTTGAATTCATTTTGTGAACAGTTTTGGATTAATTGTGGTGGATTTTAACCGATACCCTTGTTGGTAGATACCCTTTTATTAACAATTTGACTGATCTAGGGGTTGCTAGGGGTGAATTTGACTTTTTAGGACTTCGTAGCTTTTATGAAAGATAACCTTCAAAATTGAAGGGAACTTGTTGAATTCATTTTTTGAACATTTTTGGATTAATTGTGGTGGATTTTAACCGATACCCTTGCTGGTAGATACCCTTTTCTTAACAATTTGACTGATCTAGGGGTTGTTAGGGGTGAATTTGACTTTTTAGGACTTCGTAGCTTTTATTAAAAGATAACCTTCACAATTGAAGGGAACTTGTTGAATTCATTTTGTGAACAGTTTTGGATTAATTGTGGTGGATTTTAACCGATACCCTTGCTGGTAGATACCCTTTTCTTAACAATTTGACTGATCTAGGGGTTGTTAGGGGTGAATTTGACTTTTTAAGACTTCGTAGCTTTTATGAAAGCTAACCTTCACAATTGAAGGGAACTTGTTGAATTCATTTTGTGAACAGTTTTGGATTAATTGTGGTGGATTTTAACCGATACCCTTGCTGGTAGATACCCTTTTCTTAACAATTTGACTGATATAGGGGTTGTTAGGGGTGAATTTGACTTTTTAGGACTTCGTAGCTTTTATGAAATATAACCTTCACAATTGAAGGGATCTTGTTGAATTAATTTTGTGAACATTTTTGGATTAACTGGGGTGGATTTTAACCGATACCCTTGGCTGTAGATACCCTTTTCTTAACAATTTGACTGATCTAGGGGTTGCTAGGGGTGAATTTAACTTTTTAGGACTTCGTAGCTTTTATTAAAAGATAACCTTCACAATTGAAGGTACCTTGTTGAATTCATTTTGTGAACAGTTTTGGATTAATTGTGGTGGATTTTAACCGATACCCTTGCTGGTAGATACCCTTTTCTTAACAATTTGACTGATCTAGGGGTTGTTAGGGGTGAATTTGACTTTTTAAGACTTCGTAGCTTTTATGAAAGATAACCTTCACAATTGAAGGGAACTTGTTGAATTCATTTTGTGAACAGTTTTGGATTAATTGTGGTGGATTTTAACCGATACCCTTGCTGGTAGATACCCTTTTCTTAACAATTTGACTGATCTAGGGGTTGTTAGGGGTGAATTTGACTTTTTAAGACTTCGTAGCTTTTATGAAAGCTAACCTTCACAATTGAAGGGAACTTGTTGAATTCATTTTGTGAACAGTTTTGGATTAATTGTGGTGGATTTTAACCGATACCCTTGCTGGTAGATACCCTTTTCTTAACAATTTGATTGATCTAGGGGTTACTAGGGATGAATTTGACTTTTTAGGACTTCGTAGCTTTTATGAAATATAACCTTCACAATTGAAGGGATCCTTTTGAATTCATTTTGTGAACAGTTTTGGATTAATTGTGGTGGATTTTAACCGATACCCTTGTTGGTAGATACCCTTTTCTTAACAATTTGACTGATCTAGGGGTTCTTGGGGTGAATTTGACTTTTTAGGACTTCGTAGCTTTTATTAAAAGATAACCTTCACAATTGAAGGGAACTTGTTGAATTCATTTTGTGAACAGTTTTGGATTAATTGTGGTGGATTTTAACCGATACCCTTGCTGGTAGATACCCTTTTCTTAACAATTTGACTGATCTAGGGGTTGCTAGGGGTGAATTTGACTTTTTAGGACTTCGTAGCTTTTATGAAAAGATAACCTTCACAATTGAAGGGAACTTGTTGAATTCATTTTGTGAACAGTTTTGGATTAATTGTGGTGGATTTTAACCGATACCCTTGCTGGTAGATACCCTTTTCTTAACAATTTGACTGATCTAGGGGTTGTTAGGGGTGAATTTGACTTTTTAAGACTTCGTAGCTTTTATGAAAGATAACCTTCACAATTGAAGGGAACTTGTTGAATTCATTTTGTGAACAATTTTGGATTAATTGTGGTGGATTTTAACCGATACCCTTGCTGGTACATACCCTTTTCTTAACAATTTGACTGATCTAGGGGTTGCTAGGGGTGAATTTGACTTTTAGGACTTCGTAGCTTTTATTAAAAGATAACCTTCACAATTGAAGGTACCTGTTGAATTCATTTTTTGAACATTTTGGATTAATTGTGGTGGATTTTAACCGATACCCTTGTTTGGTAGATACCCTTTTCTTAACAATTTGACTGATCTAGGGTTACTAGGGTGAATTTGACTTTTTAGGACTTCGTAGCTTTTATGAAAGATAACCTTCAAATTGAAGGGAATTTGTTGAATTCATTTTGTGAACATTTTTGGATTAATTGGGGTGGATTTTAACCGATACCCTTTTTAGATACCATTTTTCTTAACAATTTGACTGATCTAGGGGTTGCTTTGGGTGAATTTAACTTTTTAGGACTTAAATAGCTTTTATTAAAGATAACCTTCACAATTGAAGGGAACTTGTTGAATTCATTTTGTGAACAGTTTTGGATTAATTGTGGTGGATTTTAACCGATACCCTTGCTGGTAGATACCCTTTTATTAACAATTTGACTGATCTAGGGGTTGTTAGGGGTGAATTTGACTTTTTAAGACTTCGTAGCTTTTATGAAAGATAACTTTCACAATTGAAGGGAACTTGTTGAATTCATTTTGTGAACAGTTTTGGATTAATTGGGGTGGATTTTAACGATACCCTTGATGGTAGATACCCTTTTCTTAACAATTTGACTGATCTAGGGGTTGTTAGGGGTGAATTTGACTTTTTAAGACTTCGTAGCTTTTATGAAAGCTAACCTTCACAATTGAAGGTATCTTGTTCAATTCATTTTGTGAACAGTTTTGGATTAATTGGGGTGGATTTTAACCGATACCCTTGCTGGTAGATACCCTTTTCTAAACAATTTGATTGATCTAGGGGTTACTAGGGATGAATTTGACTTTTTAGGACTTCGTAGCTTTTATTAAAAGATAACCTTCACAATTGAAGGGAACTTGTTGAATTCATTTTGTGAAAAGTTTTGGATTAATTGTGGTGGATTTTAACCGATACCCTTGCTGGTAGATACCCTTTTCTTAACAATTTGACTGATCTAGGGGTTGCTAGGGGTGAATTTGACTTTTTAGGACTTCGTAGCTTTTATGAAAGATAACCTTCAAAATTGAAGGGAACTTGTTGAATTCATTTTTTGAACAGTTTTGGATTAATTGTGGTGGATTTTAACCGATACCGTTGCTGGTAGATACCCTTTTCTTAACAATTTGACTGATATAGGGGTTAAGGGTGAATTTGACTTTTTAGGACTTCGTAGCTTTTATGAAAGATAACCTTCACAATTGAAGGGAACTTGTTGAATTCATTTTGTGAACATTTTTGGATTAATTGTGGTGGATTTTAACCGATACCCTTGCTGGTAGATACCCTTTTATTAACAATTTGTCTGATAAGATAACCTTCACAATTGAAGGGAACTTGTTGAATTCATTTTGTGAACAGTTTTGGATTAATTGGGGTGGATTTTAACCGATACCCTTGCTGGTAGATACCCTTTTCTTAACAATTTGACTGATCTAGGGGTTGTTAGGGGTGAATTTGACTTTTTAAGACTTCGTAGCTTTTATTAAAGATAACCTTCACAATTGAAGGGAACTTGTTGAATTCATTTTGTGAACAGTTTTGGATTAATTGTGGTGGATTTTAACCGATACCATTGCTGGTAGATACCCTTTTCTTAACAATTTGACTGATCTAGGGGTTGCTAGGGGTGAATTTGACTTTTTAGGACTTCGTAGCTTTTATTAAAAGATAACCTTCACAATTGAAGGAACTTGTTGAATTCATTTTGTGAACAGTTTTGGATTAATTGTGGTGGATTTTAACCGATACCCTTGCTGGTAGATACCCTTTTCTTAACAATTTGACTGATCTAGGGTTACTAGGGGTGAATTTGACTTTTTAGGACTTCGTAGCTTTTATGAAAGATAACCTTCAAAATTGAAGGGAATTTGTTGAATTCATTTTTTGAACATTTTTGGATTAATTGGGGTGGATTTTAACCGATACCCTTGCTTTGTAGATACCATTTTCTTAACAATTTGACTGATCTAGGGGTTCTTAGGGGTGAATTTGACTTTTTAGGACTTCGTAGCTTTTATTAAAAGATAACCTTCACAATTGAAGGTAACTTGTTGAATTCATTTTGTGAACAGTTTTGGATTAATTGTGGTGGATTTTAACCGATACCTTGCCGGTAGATACCCTTTTCTTAACAATTTGACTGATCTAGGGGTTGTTAGGGGTGAATTTGACTTTTTAAGACTTCGTAGCTTTTATGAAAGCTAACTTTCACAATTGAAGGGAACTTTTTGAATTCATTTTGTGAACAGTTTTGGATTAATTGTGGTGGATTTTAAACGATACCCTTTGCTGGTAGATACCCTTTTCTTAACAATTTGACTGATCTAGGGGTTGTTAGGGGTGAATTTGACTTTTTAAGACTTCGTAGCTTTTATGAAAGCTAACCTTCACAATTGAAGGTATCTTGTTGAATTCATTTTGTGAACAGTTTTGGATTAATTGGGGTGGATTTTAACCGATACCCTTGCTGGTAGATACCCTTTTCTAAACAATTTGATTGATCTAGGGGTTACTAGGGATGAATTTGACTTTTTAGGACTTCGTAGCTTTTATTAAAAGATAACCTTCACAATTGAAGGGAACTTGTTGAATTGATTTTGTGAAAAGTTTTGGATTAATTGTGGTGGATTTTAACCGATACCCTTGCTGGTACATACCCTTTTCTTAACAATTTGACTGATCTAGGGGTTGTTAGGGGTGAATTTGACTTTTTAGGACTTCGTAGCTTTTATGAAAAGATAACCTTCAAAATTGAAGGGAACTTGTTGAATTCATTTTTTGAACATTTTTGGATTAATTGTGGTGGATTTTAACCGATACCCTTGCCGGTAGATACCCTTTTCTTAAACAATTTGACTGATCTAGGGGTTGCTAGGGTGAATTTGACTTTTTAGGACTTCGTAGCTTTTATGAAAGATAACCTTCAAAATTGAAGGGAACTTGTTGAATTCATTTTTTGAACAGTTTTGGATTAATTGTGGTGGATTTTAACCAATACCCTTGCTGGTAGATACCCTTTTCTTAACAATTTGACTGATCTAGGGGTTGTTAGGGGTGAATTTGACTTTTTAGGACTTCGTAGCTTTTATGAAAGATAACCTTCACAATTGAAGGGAACTTGTTGAATTCATTTTGTGAACAGTTTTGGATTAATTGTGGTGGATTTTAACCGATACCCTTGCTGGTAGATACCCTTTTCTTAACAATTTGACTGATCTAGGGGTTGCTAGGGTGAATTTGACTTTTTAGGACTTCGTAGCTTTTATGAAAGATAACCTTCACAATTGAAGGGAACTTGTTGAATTCATTTTTTGAACATTTTTGGATTAATTGTGGTGGATTTTAACCGAGCACCCTTGGCCGGTAGATACCATTTTCTTAACAATTTGACTGATCTAGGGGTTCTTAGGGATGAATTTGACTTTTTAGGACTTAGTAGCTTTTATTAAAAGATAATCTTCACAATTGAAGGTAACTTGTTGAATTCATTTTGTGAACAGTTTTGGATTAATTGTGGTGGATTTTAACCGATACCATTGCTGGTAGATACCCTTTTCTTAACAATTTGACTGATCTAGGGGTTGTTAGGGTGAATTTGACTTTTTAGGACTTCGTAGCTTTTATGAAAGATAACCTTCACAATTGAATGGAACTTGTTTAATTAATTTTGTGAACATTTTGGATTAATTGTGGTGGATTTTAACCAATACCCTTGCTGGTGGATACCCTTTTCTTAACAATTTGACTGATCTAGGGGTTGCTAGGGGTGAATTTGACTTTTTAGGACTTCGTAGCTTTTATGAAAGATAACCTTCACAATTGAAGGGAACTTGTTGAATTCATTTTGTGAACAATTTTGGATTAATTGGGGTGGATTTTAACTGATACCCTTTTGGTAGATACCCTTTTCTTAACAATTTGACTGATATAGGGGTTGTTAGGGAGGACTTCGTAGCTTATATTAAAAGATAACCTTCACAATTGAAGGGAACTTGTTGAATTCATTTTGTGAACAGTTTTGGATTAATTATGGTAGATTTTAACCGATACCCTTGTCAAAAGATACCCTTTTCTTAACAATTTGACTGATCTAGGGGTTGTTAGGGGTGAATTTGACTTTTTAGGACTTCGTAGCTTTTATGAAAGATAACCTTCAAAATTGAAGGAACTTGTTGAATTCATTTTTGAACATTTTTGGATTAATTGTGGTGGATTTTAACCGATACCCTTGCTGGTAGATACCCTTTTATTAACAATTTGACTGATCTAGGGGTTGCTAGGGGTGAATTTGACTTTTTAGGACTTCGTAGCTTTTATGAAAGATAACCTTCAAAATTGAAGGGAATTTGTTGAATTCATTTTGTGAACATTTTTGGATTAATTGGGGTGGATTTTAACCGATACCCTTGCTTGTAGATACCATTTTCTTAACAATTTGACTGATCTAGGGGTTGCTAGGGGTGAATTTGACTTTTTAGGACTTCGTAGCTTTTATAAAAGATAACCTTCACAATTGAAGGGAACTTGTTGAATTCATTTTGTGAACAGTTTTGGATTAATTGTGGTGGATTTTAACCGATACCCTTGCTGGTAGATACCCTTTTCTTAACAATTTGACTGATATAGGGGTTGTTAGGGGTGAATTTGACTTTTTAAGACTTCGTAGCTTTTATGAAAGCTAACCTTCACAATTGAAGGGAACTTGTTGAATTCATTTTGTGAACAGTTTTGGATTAATTGGGGTGGATTTTAACCGATACCCTTGCTGGTAGATACCCTTTTCTTAACAATTTGACTGATCTAGGGGTTGTTAGGGGTGAATTTGACTTTTTAGGACTTCGTAGCTTTTATTAAAAGATAACCTTCACAATTGAAGGGAACTTGTTGAATTCATTTTGTGAACAGTTTTGGATTAATTGTGGTGGATTTTAACCGATACCCTTTGCTGGTAGATACCCTTTTCTTAACAATTTGACTGATCTAGGGTTCTTAGGGGTGAATTTGACTTTTTAGGACTTCGTAGCTTTTATGAAATATAACCTTCACAATTGAAGGGAACTTGTTGAATTCATTTTGTGAACATTTTTGGATTAATTGTGGTGGATTTTAACCGATACCCTTGCTGGTAGATACCCTTTTATTAACAATTTGACTGATCTAGGGGTTGTTAGGGTGAATTTGACTTTTTAGGACTTCGTAGCTTTTATGAAAGATAACCTTCAAATTGAAGGGAACTTGTTGAATTCATTTTGTGAACATTTTTGGATTAATTGGGTGGATTTTAACCGATACCCTTGCTGGTAGATACCCTTTTATTAACAATTTGACTGATCTAGGGGTTGCTAGGGGTGAATTTGACTTTTTAGGACTTAAAGAGCTTTTATGAAAAGATAACCTTCACAATTGAAGGAACTTGTTGAATTCATTTTGTGAACAGTTTTGGATTAATTGTGGTGGATTTTAACCGATACCCTTTGGTAGATACCCTTTTTCTTAACAATTTGACTGATCTAGGGGTTACTTAGGGTGAATTTGACTTTTTAAGACTTCGTAGCTTTTATGAAAGATAACCTTCACAATTGAAGGGAACTTGTTGAATTCATTTTGTGAACAGTTTTGGATTAATTGTGGTGGATTTTAACCGATACCCTTGCTGGTAGATACCCTTTTATTAACAATTTGACTGATATAGGGGTTGTTAGGGGTGAATTTGACTTTTTAGGACTTCGTAGCTTTTATGAAATATAACCTTCACAATTGAAGGGATCCTGTTGAATTCATTTTTTGAACAGTTTTGGATTAATTGTGGTGGATTTTAACTGATACCCTTGCTGGTAGATACCCTTTTCTTAACAATTTGACTGATCTAGGGGTTGCTAGGGGTGAATTTGACTTTTTAGGACTTCGTAGCTTTTATTAAAAGATAACCTTCAAAATTGAAGGGAACTTAAACGATACCCTTGCTGGTAGATACCCTTTTCTTAACAATTTGACTGATCTAGGGGTTGTTAGGGGTGAATTTGACTTTTAAGACTTCGTAGCTTTTATGAAAGCTAACCTTCACAATTGAAGGGAACTTGTTGAATTCATTTTGTGAACAGTTTTGGATTAATTATGGTGGATTTTAACCGATACCCTTGTTGGTAGATACCCTTTTCTTAACAATTTGACTGATCTAGGGGTTGTTAGGGGTGAATTTGACTTTTTAGGACTTCGTAGCTTTTTATTAAAAGATAACCTTCACAATTGAAGGGAACTTGTTGAATTCATTTTGTGAACAGTTTTGGATTAATTGTGGTGGATTTTAACCGATACCCTTGCTGGTAGATACCCTTTTCTTAACAATTTGACTGATCTAGGGGTTGTTAGGGGTGAATTTGACTTTTTAGGACTTCGTAGCTTTTATGAAAGATAACCTTCAAAATTGAAGGGAATTTGTTGAATTCATTTTTTTGAACATTTTTGGATTAATTGGGGTGGATTTTAACCGATACCCTTGCTGGTAGATACCATTTTTCTTAACAATTTGACTGATCTAGGGGTTGCTAGGGGTGAATTTGACTTTTTAGGACTTCGTAGCTTTTATGAAAGATAACCTTCACAATTGAAGGGAACTTGTTGAATTCATTTTTTGAACAGTTTTGGATTAATTGTGGTGGATTTTAACCGATACCCTTGCTGGTAGATACCCTTTTATTAACAATTTGACTGATCTAGGGGTTGCTAGGGTGAATTTGACTTTTTAAGACTTCGTAGCTTTTATGAAAGATAACCTTCACAATTGAAGGGAACTTGTTGAATTCATTTTGTGAACATTTTTGGATTAATTTTGGTGGATTTTAACCGATACCCTTGCTGGTAGATACCCTTTTCTTAACAATTTGACTGATCTAGGGGTTGTTAGGGGTGAATTTGACTTTTTAGGACTTCGTAGCTTTTATGAAAGATAACCTTCAAAATTGAAGGGAATTTGTTGAATTCATTTTTTGAACATTTTTGGATTAATTGGGGTGGATTTTAACCGATACCCTTGCTGGTAGATACCCTTTTCTAAAAAATTTGATTGATCTAGGGGTTACTAGGGGTGAATTTGACTTTTTAGGACTTCGTGGCTTTTATGAAAGATAACCTTCACAATTGAAGGGAACTTGTTGAATTCATTTTGTGAACAGTTTTGGATTAATTGTGGTGGATTTTAACCGATACCCTTGCTGGTAGATACCATTTTCTTAACAATTTGACTGATCTAGGGGTTGCTAAGGGTGAATTTGACTTTTTAGGACTTCGTAGCTTTTATTAAAAGATAACCTTCACAATTGAAGGGAACTTGTTGAATTCATTTTGTGAACAGTTTTGGATTAATTGTGGTGGATTTTAACCGATACCCTTGCTGGTAGATACCCTTTTCTTAACAATTTGACTGATCTAGGGGTTGCTAGGGGTGAATTTGACTTTTTAAGACTTCTTAGCTTTTATGAAAGTTAACCTTCACAATTGAAGGGAATTTGTTGAATTCATTTTGTGAACAATTTTGGATTAATTGTGGTGGATTTTAACCAATACCCTTGCTGGTAGATACCCTTTTCTTAACAATTTGACTGATCTAGGGGTTACTAGGGGTGAATTTGACTTTTTAGGACTTCGTAGCTTTTATGAAAGATAACCTTCACAATTGAAGGGAACTTGTTGAATTCATTTTGTGAACAGTTTTGGATTAATTGGGGTGGATTTTAACCGATACCCTTGCTGGTAGATACCCTTTTCTTAACAATTTGACTTGATCTAGGGGTTGTTAGGGGTGAATTTGACTTTTTAAGACTTCGTAGCTTTTATGAAAGATAACCTTCACAATTGAAGGGAACTTGTTGAATTCATTTTGTGAACAATTTTGGATTAATTGTGGTGGATTTTAACCGATACCCTTGCTGGTAGATACCCTTTTCTTAACAATTTGACTGATCTAGGGGTTGTTAGGGGTGAATTTGACTTTTTAGGACTTCGTAGCTTTTATGAAAGTTAACCTTCACAATTGAAGGGAACTTGTTGAATTCATTTTGTGAATAATATTGGATTAATTGTGGTGGATTTTAACCAATACCCTTGCTGGTGGATACCCTTTTCTTAACAATTTGACTGATCTAGGGGTTACTAGGGGTGAATTTGACTTTTTAGGACTTCGTGGCTTTTATGAAAGATAACCTTCAAAATTGAAGGGAATTTGTTGAATTCATTTTTTGAACATTTTTGGATTAATTGGGGTGGATTTTAACCGATACCCTTGCTGGTAGATACCATTTTCTTAACAATTTGACTGATCTAGGGGTTGCTAGGGGTGAATTTAACTTTTTAGGACTTCGTAGCTTTTATTAAAAGATAACCTTCACAATTGAAGGTACCTTGTTGAATTCATTTTGTGAACAGTTTTGGATTAATTGTGGTGGATTTTAACCGATACCCTTTTATTAACAATTTGACTGATATAGGGGTTGTTAGGGGTGAATTTGACTTTTTAAGACTTCGTAGCTTTTATGAAAGCTAACTTTCACAATTGAAGGGAACTTTTTGAATTCATTTTGTGAACAGTTTTTGGATTAATTGGGGTGGATTTTAAACGATACCCTTGCTGGTAGATACCCTTTTCTTAACAATTTGACTGATCTAGGGGTTGTTAGGGGTGAATTTGACTTTTTAAGACTTCGTAGCTTTTATGAAAGCTAACCTTCACAATTGAAGGTATCTTGTTCAATTCATTTTGTGAACAGTTTTGGATTAATTGGGGTGGATTTTAACCGATACCCTTGTTTCAAATAGATACCCTTTTCTAAACAATTTGATTGATCTAGGGGTTACTAGGGATGAATTTGACTTTTTAGGACTTCGTAGCTTTTATTAAAAGATAACCTTCACAATTGAAGGGAACTTGTTGAATTGATTTTGTGAAAAGTTTTGGATTAATTGTGGTGGATTTTAACTGATACCGTTGCTGGTAGATACCCTTTTCTTAACAATTTGACTGATCTAGGGGTTGCTAGGGGTGAATTTGACTTTTTAGGACTTCGTAGCTTTTATGAAATATAACCTTCAAAATTGAAGGGATCCTGTTGAATTCATTTTTTGAACATTTTTGGATTAATTGTGGTGGATTTTAACCGATACCCTTGCTGGTAGATACCCTTTTATTAACAATTTGACTGATCTAGGGGTTGCTAGGGGTGAATTTGACTTTTTAGGACTTCGTAGCTTTTATGAAAGATAACCTTCAAAATTGAAGGGAATTTGTTGAATTCATTTTTTGAACATTTTTGGATTAATTGGGGTGGATTTTAACCGATACCCTTGCTGGTAGATACTATTTTATTAACAATTTGACTGATCTAGGGGTTGCTAGGGGTGAATTTAACTTTTTAGGACTTCGTAGCTTTTATTAAAAGATAACCTTCACAATTGAAGGGAACTTGTTGAATTCATTTTGTGAACAGTTTTGGATTAATTGTGGTGGATTTTAACCGATACCCTTGCTGGTAGATACCCTTTTCTTAACAATTTGACTGATATAGGGGTTGTTAGGGGTGAATTTGACTTTTTAAGACTTCGTAGCTTTTATTAAAAGATAACCTTCACAATTGAAGGGAACTTGTTGAATTGATTTTGTGAAAAGTTTTGGATTAATTGTGGTGGATTTTAACCGATACCCTTGCTGGTAGATACCCTTTTCTTAACAATTTGACTGATCTAGGGGTTTCTAGGGGTGAATTTGACTTTTTAGGACTTCGTAGCTTTTATTAAAAGATAACCTTCACAATTGAAGGGAACTTGTTGAATTCATTTTGTGAACATTTTTGGATTAATTGTGGTGGATTTTAACCGATACCCTTGCTTGTAGATACCCTTTTCTTAACAATTTGACTGATCTAGGGGTTGTTAGGGGTGAATTTGACTTTTTAAGACTTCGTAGCTTTTATGAAAGATAACCTTCACAATTGAAGGTATCTTGTTGAATTCATTTTGTGAACAGTTTTGGATTAATTGGGGTGGATTTTAACCGATACCCTTGCTGGTAGATACCCTTTTCTTAACAATTTGACTGATCTAGGGGTTGTTAGGGGTGAATTTGACTTTTTAGGACTTCGTAGCTTTTATGAAAGATAACCTTCACAATTGAAGGGAACTTGTTGAATTCATTTTGTGAACAGTTTTGGATTAATTGTGGTGGATTTTAACCGATACCCTTGCTGGTAGATACCCTTTTCTTAACAATTTGACTGATCTAGGGGTTGCTAGGGGTGAATTTGACTTTTTAGGACTTTGTAGCTTTTATGAAAGTTAACCTTCACAATTGAAGGGAACTTGTTGAATTCATTTTGTGAACAATATTGGATTAATTGTGGTGGATTTTAACCGATACCCTTTGCTGGTAGATACCCTTTTCTTAACAATTTGACTGATCTAGGGGTTGCTTAGGGTGAATTTGACTTTTTAGGACTTCGTAGCTTTTATGAAAGATAACCTTCAAAATTGAAGGGAACTTGTTGAATTCATTTTGTGAACATTTTTGGATTAATTGGGGTGGATTTTAACCGATACCCTTGCTGGTAGATACCATTTTTCTTAACAATTTGACTGATCTAGGGGTTGCTAGGGGTGAATTTAACTTTTTAGGACTTCGTAGCTTTTATTAAAAGATAACCTTCACAATTGAAGGGAACTTGTTGAATTCATTTGTGAACAGTTTTGGATTAATTGTGGTGGATTTTAACCGATACCCTTGTTGGTAGATACCCTTTTATTAACAATTTGACTGATTTAGGGGTTGTTAGGGGTGAATTTGACTTTTTAAGACTTCTTAGCTTTTATGAAAGTTAACCTTCACAATTGAAGGGAACTTGTTGAATTCATTTTGTGAACAATATTGGATTAATTGTGGTGGATTTTAACAGATACCCTTTGCTGGTAGATACCTTTTCTTAACAATTTGACTGATCTAGGGGTTGTTAGGGGTGAATTTGACTTTTTAGGACTTCGTAGCTTTTATGAAAGATAACCTTCACAATTGAAGGTAACTTGTTCAATTCATTTTGTGAACAGTTTTGGATTAATTGGGGTGGATTTTAACTGATACCCTTGCTGGTAGATACCCTTTTCTTAACAATTTGATTGATCTAGGGGTTGTTAGGGGTGAATTTGACTTTTTAGGACTTCGTAGCTTTTATTAAAAGATAACCTTCACAATTGAAGGGAACTTGTTGAATTGATTTTGTGAACAGTTTTGGATTAATTGTGGTGGATTTTAACCGATACCCTTGCTGGTAGATACCCTTTTCTTAACAATTTGACTGATCTAGGGGTTGCTAGGGGTGAATTTGACTTTTTAGGACTTCGTAGCTTTTATGAAATATAACCTTCAAAATTGAAGGGAACTTGTTGAATTCATTTTTTGAACATTTTTGGATTAATTGTGGTGGATTTTAACCGATACCCTTACTTGTAGATACCATTTTCTTAACAATTTGACTGATCTAGGGTTGCTAGGGGTGAATTTGACTTTTTAGGACTTTGTAGCTTTTATGAAAGATAACCTTCAAAATTGAAGGGAATTTGTTGAATTCATTTTTTGAACATTTTTGGATTAATTGGGGTGGATTTTAACCGATACCCTTGCTGGTAGATACCCTTTTATTAACAATTTGACTGATCTAGGGGTTGCTAGGGTGAATTTGACTTTTTAGGACTTCGTAGCTTTTATTAAAAGATAACCTTCACAATTGAAGGGAACTTGTTGAATTCATTTTGTGAACAGTTTTGGATTAATTGTGGTGGATTTTAAACGATACCCTTGTTGGTAGATACCCTTTTCTTAACAATTTGACTGACATCTAGGGGTTGTTAGGGGTGAATTTGACTTTTTAGGACTTCGTAGCTTTTATGAAAGATAACCTTCACAATTGAAGGGAACTTGTTGAATTGATTTTGTGAAAAGTTTTGGATTAATTGTGGTGGATTTTAACCGATACCCTTGCTGGTACATACCCTTTTCTTAACAATTTGATTGATCTAGGGGTTGCTAGGGATGAATTTGACTTTTTAGGACTTCGTAGCTTTTATTAAAGATAACCTTCACAATTGAAGGGAACTTGTTGAATTCATTTTGTGAACAGTTTTGGATTAATTGTGGTGGATTTTAACCGATACCCTTGCTGGTAGATACCCTTTTCTTAACAATTTGACTGATCTAGGGGTTGCTAGGGATGAATTTGACTTTTTAGGACTTCGTAGCTTTTATTAAAAGATAACCTTCACAATTGAAGGGAACTTGTTGAATTCATTTTGTGAACAGTTTTGGATTAATTGTGTTGGATTTTAACCGATACCCTTGCTGGTACATACCCTTTTCTTAACAATTTGACTGATCTAGGGGTTGATAGGGGTGAATTTGACTTTTTAGGACTTCGTAGCTTTTATGAAAGATAACCTTCACAATTGAAGGGAACTTGTTGAATTCATTTTGTGAACAGTTTTGGATTAATTGTGGTGGATTTTAACTTTGATACCCTTGCTGGTAGATACCCTTTTCTTAACAATTTGACTGATCTAGGGGTTGTTAGGGTGAATTTGACTTTTTAAGACTTCGTAGCTTTTATGAAAGATAACCTTCACAATTGAAGGGAACTTGTTGAATTCATTTTGTGAACAGTTTTGGATTAATTGGGGTGGATTTTAACCGATACCCTTGCTGGTAGATACCCTTTTCTTTACAATTTGACTAATTTAGGGTTGTTAGGGGTATTTGACTTTTTAGGACTTCGTAGCTTTTATGAAAGATAACCTTCACAATTGAAGGGAACTTGTTGAATTCATTTTGTGAATAATATTGGATTAATTGTGGTGGATTTTAACCAATACCCTTGCTGGTGGATACCCTTTTCTTAACAATTTGACTGATCTAGGGGTTCTTATGAATTTGACTTTTTAGGACTTCGTAGCTTTTATGAAAGATAACCTTCAAAATTGAAGGGAATTTGTTGAATTCATTTTGTGAACAGTTTTGGATTAATTGTGGTGGATTTTAACCGATACCCTTGCTGGTAGATACCCTTTTCTTAACAATTTGACTGATCTAGGGGTTCTAGGGGGTGAATTTGACTTTTTAGGACTTCGTAGCTTTTATGAAAGATAACCTTCACAATTGAAGGAACTTGTTGAATTCATTTTGTGAACAGTTTTGGATTAATTGGGGTGGATTTTAACCGATACCCTTGCTTTGGTAGATACCCTTTTCTTAACAATTTGACTGATCTAGGGGTTGCTAGGGGTGAATTTGACTTTTTAGGACTTCGTAGCTTTTATGAAAAGATAACCTTCAAAATTGAAGGGAACTTGTTGAATTCATTTTTTGAACATTTTGGATTAATTGGGGTGGATTTTAACCGATACCCCTTGATGGTAGATACCCTTTTCTTAACAATTTGACTGATCTAGGGGTTGTTAGGGGTGAATTTGACTTTTTAGGACTTCGTAGCTTTTATGAAAGATAACCTTCACAATTGAAGGGAACTTGTTGAATTCATTTTGTGAACAGTTTTGGATTAATTGTGGTGGATTTTAACCGATACCCTTGCTTGGTAGATACCCTTTTCTTAACAATTTGACTCGATTTGATCTAGGGTTGTTAGGGGTGAATTTGACTTTTTAGGACTTCGTAGCTTTTATTAAAAGATAACCTTCACAATTGAAGGGAACTTGTTGAATTCATTTTGTGAACAGTTTTGGATTAATTGTGGTGGATTTTAACCGATACCCTTGCTGGTAGATACCATTTTCTTAACAATTTGACTGATCTAGGGGTTGTTAGGGGTGAATTTAACTTTTTAGGACTTCGTAGCTTTTATGAAAGATAACCTTCACAATTGAAGGGAACTTGTTGAATTCATTTTGTGAACAATTTTGGATTAATTGGGGTGGATTTTAACTGATACCCTTCTTTGGTAGATACCCTTTTCTTAACAATTTGACTGATCTAGGGGTTGTTAGGGGTGAATTTAACTTTTTAGGACTTCGTAGCTTTTATGAAAAGATAACCTTCACAATTGAAGGGAACTTGTTGAATTCATTTTGTGAACAGTTTTGGATTAATTGGGGTGGATTTTAACCGATACCCTTGCTGGTAGATACCCTTTTTCTTAACAATTTGACTGATCTAGGGTTGTTAGGGGTGAATTTGACTTTTTAAGACTTCGTAGCTTTTATGAAAGCTAACCTTCACAATTGAAGGTAACTTGTTGAATTCATTTTGTGAACAGTTTTGGATTAATTGGGGTGGATTTTAACTGATACCCTTGCTTGGTAGATACCCTTTTCTTAACAATTTGACTGATCTAGGGGTTGTTAGGGGTGAATTTGACTTTTTAGGACTTCGTAGCTTTTATGAAAGATAACCTTCACAATTGAAGGGAACTTGTTGAATTCATTTTGTGAACATTTTTGGATTAATTGTGGTGGATTTTAACCGATACCCTTTGCTGGTAGATACCATTTTCTTAACAATTTGACTGATCTAGGGGTTGCTAGGGGTGAATTTGACTTTTTAGGACTTCGTAGCTTTTATTAAAAGATAACCTTCAAAATTGAAGGGATCTTGTTGAATTCATTTTGTGAACATTTTTGGATTAATTGTGGTGGATTTTAACCGATACCCTTGCTGGTAGATACCCTTTTATTAACAATTTGACTGATCTAGGGGTTGTTAGGGGTGAATTTGACTTTTTAAGACTTCGTAGCTTTTATGAAAGATAACCTTCAAAATTGAAGGGAACTTGTTGAATTCATTTTGTGAACATTTTTGGATTAATTGGGGTGGATTTTAAACGATACCCTTGCTGGTAGATACCCTTTTCTTAACAATTTGACTGATCTAGGGGTTGTTAGGGGTGAATTTGACTTTTTAGGACTTCGTAGCTTTTATTAAAGATAACCTTCACAATTGAAGGGAACTTGTTGAATTCATTTTGTGAACAGTTTTGGATTAATTGTGGTGGATTTTAACCGATACCCTTCTTTGGTAGATACCCTTTTCTTAACAATTTGATTGATCTAGGGGTTGTTAGGGGTGAATTTGACTTTTTAGGACTTCGTAGCTTTTATGAAAAGATAACCTTCACAATTGAAGGGAACTTGTTGAATTCATTATGTGAACAGTTTTGGATTAATTGTGGTGGATTTTAACCGATACCCTTGTTGGTAGATACCCTTTTCTTAACAATTTGACTGATCTAGGGGTTGTTAGGGGTGAATTTGACTTTTTAAGACTTCGTAGCTTTTATGAAAGTTAACCTTCACAATTGAAGGGAACTTGTTGAATTCATTTTTTGAACATTTTTGGATTAATTGTGGTGGATTTTAACCGATACCCTTGCTGGTGGATACCCTTTTATTAACAATTTGACTGATCTAGGGTTGCTAGGGGTGAATTTGACTTTTTAGGACTTCGTAGCTTTTATGAAAGATAACCTTCAAAATTGAAGGAATTTGTTGAATTCATTTTTTGAACATTTTTGGATTAATTGGGGTGGATTTTAACCGATACCCTTTAGATACCATTTTATTAACAATTTGACTGATCTAGGGGTTGCTAGGGGTGAATTTAACTTTTTAGGACTTCGTAGCTTTTATTAAAAGATAACCTTCACAATTGAAGGGAACTTGTTGAATTCATTTTGTGAACAGTTTTGGATTAATTGTGGTGGATTTTAACCGATACCCTTGCTGGTAGATACCCTTTTCTTAACAATTTGACTGATATAGGGGTTGTTAGGGGTGAATTTGACTTTTTAAGACTTAAGTAGCTTTTATGAAAGATAACCTTCACAATTGAAGGGAACTTGTTGAATTCATTTTGTGAACAGTTTTGGATTAATTGGGGTGGATTTTAAACGATACCCTTGCTGGTAGATACCCTTTTCTTAACAATTTGACTGATCTAGGGGTTGTTAGGGGTGAATTTGACTTTTTAGGACTTAAGTAGCTTTTATGAAAAGATAACCTTCACAATTGAAGGGAACTTGTTGAATTCATTTTGTGAACAGTTTTGGATTAATTGGGGTGGATTTTAACCGATACCCTTGATTGGTAGATACCCTTTTCTTAACAATTTGATTGATCTAGGGGTTACTAGGGATGAATTTGACTTTTTAGGACTTCGTAGCTTTTATTAAAAGATAACCTTCACAATTGAAGGAACTTGTTGAATTCATTTTTTGAAAAGTTTTGGATTAATTGTGGTGGATTTTAACCGATACCCTTGCCGGTAGATACCCTTTTCTTAACAATTTGACTGATCTAGGGTTCTTAGGGTGAATTTGACTTTTTAGACTTCGTAGCTTTTATGAAATATAACCTTCAAAATTGAAGGGAACTTGTTGAATTCATTTTGTGAACATTTTTGGATTAATTGTGGTGGATTTTAACCGATACCCTTGTGGTAGATACCCTTTTATTAACAATTTGACTGATCTAGGGTTGTTAGGGGTGAATTTGACTTTTTAGGACTTCATAGCTTTTATGAAATATAACCTTCCAAATTGAAGGGATCCTGTTGAATTCATTTTTTGAACATTTTTGGATTAATTGGGGTGGATTTTAACCGATACCCTTGCTGGTAGATACTATTTTATTAACAATTTGACTGATCTAGGGGTTGCTAGGGGTGAATTTGACTTTTTAAGACTTCGTAGCTTTTATTAAAAGATAACCTTCACAATTGAAGGGAACTTGTTGAATTCATTTTGTGAACAGTTTTGGATTAATTGTGGTGGATTTTAACCGATACCCTTGCTGGTAGATACCCTTTTCTTAACAATTTGATTGATCTAGGGGTTGTTAGGGTGAATTTGACTTTTTAGACTTCGTAGCTTTTATGAAAGATAACCTTCACAATTGAAGGAACTTGTTGAATTCATTTTGTGAACAGTTTTGGATTAATTGTGGTGGATTTTAACCGATACCCTTGCTTGGTACATACCCTTTTATTAACAATTTGACTGATCTAGGGGTTGTTAGGGGTGAATTTGACTTTTTAGGACTTCGTAGCTTTTATGAAATATAACCTTCAAAATTGAAGGGATCCTGTTGAATTCATTTTTTGAACATTTTTGGATTAATTGTGGTGGATTTTAACCGATACCCTTGCTGGTAGATACCCTTTTCTTAACAATTTGACTGATCTAGGGGTTGCTTAGGGGTGAATTTGACTTTTAGGACTTCGTAGCTTTTATGAAAGATAACCTTCAAAATTGAAGGGAATTTGTTGAATTCATTTTTTGAACATTTTTGGATTAATTGGGGTGGATTTTAAATCGAATACCCTTTTTGGTAGATACTATTTTCTTAACAATTTGATTGATCTAGGGGTTGCTAGGGTGAATTTAACTTTTTAGGACTTCGTAGCTTTCATAAAAGATAACCTTCACAATTGAAGGGAACTTGTTGAATTCATTTTGTGAACAGTTTTGGATTAATTGTGGTGGATTTTAACCGATACCCTTGCTGGTAGATACCCTTTTCTTAACAATTTAACTGATCTAGGGGTTGCTAGGGGTGAATTTGACTTTTTAAGACTTCTTAGCTTTTATGAAAGTTAACCTTCACAATTGAAGGGAACTTGTTGAATTCATTTTGTGAATAATATTGGATTAATTGTGGTGGATTTTAACCAATACCCTTGCTGGTGGATACCCTTTTCTTAACAATTTGACTGATCTAGGGGTTAATTTAACTTTTTAGGACTTCGTAGCTTTTATGAAAGATAACCTTCAAAATTGAAGGGAACTTGTTGAATTCATTTTTTGAACATTTTTGGATTAATTGTGGATTTTAACCAATACCCTTGCTTTGGTAGATACCATTTTCTTAACAATTTGACTGATCTAGGGGTTGCTAGGGGTGAATTTGACTTTTTAGGACTTCGTAGCTTTTATGAAAGATAACCTTCAAAATTGAAGGGAATTTGTTGAATTCATTTTGTGAACAGTTTTGGATTAATTGTGGTGGATTTAACCTATATACCTTTGGCCGTAGATACCATTTTCTTAACAATTTGACTGATCTAGGGGTTGTTAGGGTGAATTTGACTTTTTAGGACTTCGTAGCTTTTATGAAAGCTAACTTTCACAATTGAAGGGAACTTGTTGAATTCATTTTGTGAACAGTTTTGGATTAATTGGGGTGGATTTTAAACGATACCCTTTTGGTAGATACCCTTTTCTTAACAATTTGATTGATCTAGGGGTTGTTAGGGGTGAATTTGACTTTTTAAGACTTCGTAGCTTTATGAAAGCTAACCTTCACAATTGAAGGTATCTTGTTGAATTCATTTTGTGAACAGTTTTGGATTAATTGGGGTGGATTTTAACCGATACCCTTGCTGGTAGATACCCTTTTCTAAACAATTTGATTGATCTAGGGGTTGCTAGGGATGAATTTGACTTTTTAGGACTTAGTAGCTTTTATTAAAAGATAACCTTCACAATTGAAGGGAACTTGTTGAATTCATTTTGTGAAAAGTTTTGGATTAATTGTGGTGGATTTTAACCGATACCCTTCTTTGGTAGATACCCTTTTCTTAACAATTTGACTGATCTAGGGGTGAATTTGACTTTTTAGGACTTCGTAGCTTTTATGAAATATAACCTTCAAAATTGAAGGGATCCTGTTGAATTCATTTTTTGAACATTTTTGGATTAATTGTGGTGGATTTTAACCGAACATACCCTTGCTTAGATACCCTTTTATTAACAATTTGACTGATCTAGGGGTTGCTAGGGGTGAATTTGACTTTTTAGGACTTCGAGATTTTTATGAAAGATAACCTTCAAAATTGAAGGGAATTTGTTGAATTCATTTTTTGAACATTTTTGGATTAATTGGGGTGGATTTTAACGATGATACCCTTCTTGGTAGATACTATTTTATTAACAATTTGACTGATCTAGGGGTTGCTAGGGGTGAATTTAACTTTTTAGGACTTCGTAGCTTTTATTAAAAGATAACCTTCACAATTGAAGGGAACTTGTTGAATTCATTTTGTGAACAGTTTTGGATTAATTGTGGTGGATTTTAACCGATACCCTCTTTGGTAGATACCCTTTTCTTAACAATTTGACTGATCTAGGGGTTGCTAGGGGTGAATTTGACTTTTTAGGACTTCGTAGCTTTTATGAAAGATAACCTTCACAATTAAAGGGAACTTGTTGAATTCATTTTGTGAACAATTTTGGATTAATTGTGGTGGATTTTAACCGATACCCTTATGGTAGATACCCTTTTCTTAACAATTTGATTGATCTAGGGGTTTGGGGTGAATTTGACTTTTTAGGACTTCGTAGCTTTTATTAAAGATAACCTTCACAATTGAAGGGAACTTGTTGAATTCATTTTTTGAACATTTTTGGATTAATTGGGGTGGATTTTAACCGATACCCTTGTCAAAGATACCCTTTTCTTAACAATTTGACTGATCTAAAGGGGTTCTAGGGATGAATTTGACTTTTTAGGACTTCGTAGCTTTTATTAAAAGATAACCTTCAAAATTGAAGGGAATTTGTTGAATTCATTTTTCGAACATTTTTGGATTAATTGGGGTGGATTTTAACCGATACCCTTGCTGGTAGATACCATTTTCTTAACAATTTGACTGATCTAGGGGTTGTTAGGGGTGAATTTAACTTTTTAGGACTTCGTAGCTTTTATTAAAAGATAACCTTCACAATTGAAGGGAACTTGTTGAATTCATTTTGTGAACAGTTTTGGATTAATTGGGGTGGATTTTAACCGATACCCTTGCTGGTAGATACCCTTTTCTTAACAATTTGACTGATATAGGGGTTGTTAGGGGTGAATTTGACTTTTTAAGACTTAAGTAGCTTTTATGAAAGCTAACTTTCACAATTGAAGGGAACTTGTTGAATTCATTTTGTGAACAGTTTTGGATTAATTGGGGTGGATTTTAAACGATACCCTTGAGATACCCTTTTCTTAACAATTTGACTGATCTAGGGGTTGTTAGGGTGAATTTGACTTTTTAGACTTCGTAGCTTTTATGAAAGCTAACCTTCACAATTGAAGGTATCTTGTTGAATTCATTTTGTGAACAGTTTTGGATTAATTGGGGTGGATTTTAACCGATACCCTTGCTGGTAGATACCCTTTTCTAAACAATTTGATTGATCTAGGGGTTACTAGGGATGAATTTGACTTTTTAGGACTTCGTAGCTTTTATTAAAAGATAACCTTCACAATTGAAGGGAACTTGTTGAATTGATTTTGTGAAAAGTTTTGGATTAATTGTGGTGGATTTTAACTGATACCCTTGCTGGTACATACCCTTTTCTTAACAATTTGACTGATCTAGGGGTTACTAGGGGTGAATTTGACTTTTTAGGACTTCGTAGCTTTTATGAAATATAACCTTCAAAATTGAAGGGATCTTGTTGAATTCATTTTTTGAACATTTTTGGATTAATTGTGGTGGATTTTAACCGATACCCTTGCTGGTAGATACCCTTTTATTAACAATTTGACTGATCTAGGGGTTGCTAGGGGTGAATTTGACTTTTTAGGACTTCGTAGCTTTTATGAAAGATAACCTTCAAAATTGAAGGGAATTTGTTGAATTCATTTTTTGAACATTTTTGGATTAATTGGGGTGGATTTTAACCGATACCCTTGCTGGTAGATACTATTTTATTAACAATTTGACTGATCTAGGGGTTGCTTGGGGTGAATTTAACTTTTTAGGACTTCGTAGCTTTTATTAAAAGATAACCTTCACAATTGAAGGGAACTTGTTGAATTCATTTTGTGAACAGTTTTGGATTAATTGTGGTGGATTTTAACTGTCTACCCTTCTTTGTAGATACCCTTTTCTTAACAATTTGACTGATATAGGGGTTGTTAGGGGTGAATTTGACTTTTTAAGACTTCGTAGCTTTTATGAAAGATAACCTTCACAATTAAAGGGAACTTGTTGAATTCATTTTGTGAACAATTTTGGATTAATTGTGTTGGATTTTAACCGATACCCTTGCTGGTACATACCCTTTTCTTAACAATTTGACTGATCTAGGGGTTGTTAGGGGTGAATTTAACTTTTTAGGACTTCGTAGCTTATATTAAAAGATAACCTTCACAATTGAAGGGAACTTGTTGAATTCATTTTTGAACAATATTGGATTAATTGTGGTGGATTTTAACCAATACCCTTGCTGGTGGATACCCTTTTCTTAACAAATTGTCTGATCTAGGGGTTACTAGGGGTGAATTTGACTTTTTAGGACTTCGTGGCTTTTATGAAAGATAACCTTCAAAATTGAAGGGAATTTGTTGAATTCATTTTTTGAACATTTTTGGATTAATTGTGGTGGATTTTAACCGATACCCTTGCTGGTAGATACCATTTTCTTAACAATTTGACTGATCTAGGGGTTGCTAGGGGTGAATTTAACTTTTTAGGACTTCGTAGCTTTTATTAAAAGATAACCTTCACAATTGAAGGTAACTTGTTGAATTCATTTTGTGAACAGTTTTGGATTAATTGTGGTGGATTTTAACCGATACCCTTGCTGGTAGATACCCTTTTATTAACAATTTGACTGATCTAGGGGTTGTTAGGGGTGAATTTGACTTTTTAAGACTTCTTAGCTTTTATGAAAGATAACCTTCACAATTGAAGGAACTTTTTGAATTCATTTTTTGAACATTTTTGGATTAATTGGGGTGGATTTTAACCGATACCCTTGCTGGTACATACCCTTTTCTTAACAATTTGACTGATCTAGGGGTTGTTAGGGGTGAATTTGACTTTTTAGGACTTCGTAGCTTTTATGAAAGATAACCTTCACAATTGAAGGTAACTTGTTGAATTCATTTTGTGAACAGTTTTGGATTAATTGGGGTGGATTTTAACCGATACCCTTGCTGGTAGATACCCTTTTCTTAACAATTTGATTGATCTAGGGGTTGCTAGGGATGAATTTGACTTTTTAGGACTTCGTAGCTTTTATTAAAAGATAACCTTCACAATTGAAGGGAACTTGTTGAATTGATTTTGTGAAAAGTTTTGGATTAATTGTGGTGGATTTTAACTGATACCCTTGCTGGTAGATACCCTTTTCTTAACAATTTGACTGATCTAGGGGTTGTTAGGGTGAATTTGACTTTTTAGGACTTAAGTAGCTTTTATGAAAGATAACCTTCAAAATTGAAGGGATCTTGTTGAATTCATTTTTTGAACATTTTTTGGATTAATTGTGGTGGATTTTAACCGATACCCTTGCTGGTAGATACCCTTTTCTTAACAATTTGACTGATCTAGGGTTCTTAGGTGAATTTGACTTTTTAGGACTTAAATAGCTTTTATGAAAAGATAACCTTCAAAATTGAAGGGAATTTGTTGAATTCATTTTTTGAACATTTTTGGATTAATTGGGGTGGATTTTAACCGATACCCTTGTTGGTAGATACCCTTTTATTAACAATTTGACTGATCTAGGGGTTCTTAGGTGAATTTAACTTTTTAGGACTTAGTAGCTTTTATTAAAAGATAACCTTCACAATTGAAGGAACTTGTTGAATTCATTTTGTGAACAATTTTGGATTAATTGTGGTGGATTTTAACCGATACCCTTGCTTGGTAGATACCCTTTTCTTAACAATTTGACTGATCTAGGGGTTGTTAGGGGTGAATTTGACTTTTTAGGACTTCGTAGCTTTTATGAAAGATAACCTTCAAAATTGAAGGAACTTGTTGAATTCATTTTGTGAACAATTTTGGATTAATTGTGGTGGATTTTAACCGATACCCTTGCTTGGTAGATACCCTTTTCTTAACAATTTGACTGATCTAGGGTTGTTAGGGGTGAATTTAACTTTTTAGGACTTCTAGCTTTTATTAAAAGATAACCTTCACAATTGAAGGGAACTTGTTGAATTCATTTTGTGAACAGTTTTGGATTAATTGTGGTGGATTTTAACCGATACCCTTGTTGGTAGATACCCTTTTCTTAACAATTTGACTGATCTAGGGGTTGTTAGGGGTGAATTTGACTTTTTAGGACTTCTTAGCTTTTATGAAAGATAACCTTCACAATTGAAGGAACTTGTTGAATTCATTTTGTGAACAATTTTGGATTAATTGTGGTGGATTTTAACCGATACCCTTGCTTTGGTAGATACCCTTTTCTTAACAATTTGACTGATCTAGGGGTTGTTAGGGGTGAATTTGACTTTTTAGGACTTAAGTAGCTTTTATGAAAGATAACCTTCAAAATTGAAGGGGAACTTGTTGAATTCATTTTTTGAACATTTTGGATTAATTGGGGTGGATTTTAACCGATACCCTTGCTTGTAGATACCCTTTTCTTAACAATTTGACTGATCTAGGGGTTACTAGGGGTGAATTTGACTTTTTAGGACTTCGTAGCTTTTATTAAAAGATAACCTTCACAATTGAAGGGAACTTGTTGAATTCATTTTGTGAACAATTTTGGATTAATTGTGGTGGATTTTAAACGATACCCTTGGTGGTAGATACCCTTTTCTTAACAATTTAACTGATCTAGGGGTTGCTAGGGGTGAATTTGACTTTTTAAGACTTCGTAGCTTTTATGAAAGTTAACCTTCACAATTGAAGGGAACTTGTTGAATTCATTTTGTGAACAGTTTTGGATTAATTGGGGTGGATTTTAAACAATACCCTTGTTGGTAGATACCCTTTTCTTAACAATTTGACTGATCTAGGGGTTGTTAGGGGTGAATTTGACTTTTTAGGACTTCGTAGCTTTTATGAAAGATAACCTTCACAATTGAAGGGAATTTGTTGAATTCATTTTTGAACATTTTTGGATTAATTGGGGTGGATTTTAACCGATACCCTTGCTGGTAGATACCCTTTTCTTAACAATTTGATTGATCTAGGGGTTCTAGGGGTGAATTTGACTTTTTAGGACTTCGTATTTTATTAAAAGATAACTTCAAAATTGAAGGGAACTTGTTGAATTCATTTTTTGAACATTTTTGGATTAATTGTGGTGGATTTTAACCGATAAGATACCTTTTCTTAACAATTTGACTGATCTGAGGGGAATTTGTTTTTAACTTCATTTTATGAAAGATAACCTTCAAAATTGAAGGGAACTTTTGAATTCATTTTTTGAACATTTTTGGATTAATTGTGGTGGATTTTAACCGATACCCTTGCTGGTAGATACCCTTTTATTAACAATTTGACTGATATAGGGGTTGTTAGGGGTGAATTTGACTTTTTAGGACTTCGTAGCTTTTATGAAAGCTAACTTTCACAATTGAAGGGAACTTGTTGAATTCATTTTTTGAACATTTTTGGATTAATTGTGGTGGATTTTAACCGATACCCTTGCTGGTAGATACCCTTTTCTTAACAATTTGACTGATCTAGGGGTTGCTTAGGGGTGAATTTGACTTTTTAGGACTTCGTAGCTTTTATGAAAAGATAACCTTCAAATTGAAGGGAACTTGTTGAATTCATTTTGTGAACATTTTTGGATTAATTGGGGTGGATTTTAACCGATACCCTTGTTGGTAGATACCTTTTTCTTAACAATTTGACTGATCTAGGGGTTGCTTAGGGGTGAATTTGACTTTTTAGGACTTAGTAGCTTTTATTAAAAGATAACCTTCACAATTGAAGGGAACTTGTTGAATTCATTTTGTGAACAGTTTTGGATTAATTGTGGTGGATTTTAACCGATACCCTTGTTGGTAGATACCCTTTTCTTAACAATTTGACTGATCTAGGGGTTGTTAGGGGTGAATTTGACTTTTTAAGACTTCTTAGCTTTTATGAAAGATAACCTTCACAATTGAAGGGAACTTGTTGAATTCATTTTGTGAACAGTTTTGGATTAATTGGGGTGGTTTTAAACGATATCCTTGCTGGTAGATACCCTTTTCTTAACAATTTGACTGATCTAGGGGTTGCTAGGGGTGAATTTGACTTTTTAGGACTTCGTAGCTTTTATGAAAGATAACCTTCACAATTGAAGGGAACTTGTTGAATTCATTTTGTGAACATTTTTGGATTAATTGTGGTGGATTTTAACCCATACCCTTTTTGCAATTTGTAGATACCCTTTTCTTAACAATTTGACTGATCTAGGGGTTGTTAGGGGTGAATTTGACTTTTTAGGACTTCGTAGCTTTTATGAAAGATAACCTTCACAATTGAAGGGAACTTGTTGAATTCATTTTTTGAACATTTTGGATTAATTGGGGTGGATTTTAACCGATATCCTTGCTGGTAGATACCCTTTTCTTAACAATTTGACTGATCTAGGGGTTGCTAGGGTGAATTTGACTTTTTAGGACTTAAGTAGCTTTTATGAAAGATAACCTTCACAATTGAAGGGAACTTGTTGAATTCATTTTGTGAACAATTTTGGATTAATTGTGGTGGATTTTAACCGATACCCTTGTGGTAGATACCCTTTTCTTAACAATTTGACTGATCTAGGGGTTCTTAGGGGTGAATTTGACTTTTTAGGACTTCGTAGCTTTTATGAAAGATAACCTTCAAAATTGAAGGGAACTTGTTGAATTCATTTTTTGAACATTTTTGGATTAATTGGGGTGGATTTTAACCGATACCCTTGCTGGTAGATACCCTTTTCTTAACAATTTGACTGATCTAGGGTTTGCTAGGGGTGAATTTGACTTTTTAGGACTTCGTAGCTTTTATGAAAGATAACCTTCACAATTGAAGGGAACTTGTTGAATTCATTTTGTGAAAAGTTTTGGATTAATTGTGGTGGATTTTAACCGATACCCTTGCTGGTAGATACCCTTTTCTTAACAATTTGACTGATCTAGGGGTTGCTAGGGGTGAATTTGACTTTTTAAGACTTCGTAGCTTTTATGAAAGATAACCTTCACAATTGAAGGGAACTTGTTGAATTCATTTTGTGAACAGTTTTGGATTAATTGTGGTGGATTTTAACCGATACCCTTGCTGGTAGATACCCTTTTATTAACAATTTGACTGATATAGGGGTTGTTAGGGGTGAATTTGACTTTTTAGGACTTCGTAGCTTTTATGAAAGATAACCTTCACAATTGAAGGGAACTTGTTGAATTCATTTTGTGAACATTTTTGGATTAATTGGGGTGGATTTTAACCAATACCCTTGTTGGTAGATACCCTTTTCTTAACAATTTGACTGATCTAGGGGTTGTTAGGGGTGAATTTGACTTTTTAGGACTTCGTAGCTTTTATGAAAGATAACCTTCAAAATTGAAGGGAACTTGTTGAATTCATTTTGTGAACATTTTTGGATTAATTGTGGTGGATTTTAACCGATACCCTTGTTGGTAGATACCCTTTTCTTAACAATTTGACTGATCTAGGGGTTGTTAGGGGTGAATTTGACTTTTTAAGACTTCTTAGCTTTTATGAAAGTTAACCTTCACAATTGAAGGGAACTTGTTGAATTCATTTTGTGAACAATTTTGGATTAATTGTGGTGGATTTTAACCGATACCCTTGCTGGTAGATACCCTTTTCTTAACAATTTGACTGATCTAGGGGTTGCTAGGGGTGAATTTGACTTTTTAGGACTTCGTAGCTTTTATGAAAGATAACCTTCAAAATTGAAGGAATTTGTTGAATTCATTTTTGAACATTTTTGGATTAATTGGGGTGGATTTTAACCGATACCCTTGCTGGTAGATACCATTTTCTTAACAATTTGACTGATCTAGGTGTTGCTTAGGGTGAATTTGACTTTTTAGGACTTCGTAGCTTTTATTAAAAGATAACCTTCACAATTGAAGGGAACTTGTTGAATTCATTTTGTGAACAATATTGGATTAATTGTGGTGGATTTTAACCAATACCCTTGCTGGTGGATACCCTTTTCTTAACAAATTGTCTGATCTAGGGGTTGTTAGGGGTGAATTTGACTTTTTAAGACTTCTAGCTTTTATGAAAGATAACCTTCAAATTGAAGGGAACTTGTTGAATTCATTTTTGAACATTTTTGGATTAATTGTGGTGGATTTTAACCAATACCCTTGCTGGTAGATACCCTTTTCTTAACAATTTGATTGATCTAGGGGTTGCTAGGGATGAATTTGACTTTTTAGGACTTCGTAGCTTTTATTAAAGATAACCTTCACAATTGAAGGGAACTTGTTGAATTCATTTTGTGAACAGTTTTGGATTAATTGTGGTGGATTTTAACGATACCCTTGTTGGTAGATACCCTTTTCTTAACAATTTGACTGATCTAGGGTGTTGTTGCTAGGTGAATTTGACTTTTTAGACTTCGTAGCTTTTATGAAAAGATAACCTTCACAATTGAAGGGAACTTGTTGAATTCATTTTGTGAACATTTTTGGATTAATTGTGGTGGATTTTAACCGATACCCTTGTTGGTAGATACCCTTTTCTTAACAATTTAACTGATCTAGGGGTTGTTAGGGGTGAATTTGACTTTTTAAGACTTCTTAGCTTTTATGAAAGTTAACCTTCACAATTGAAGGGAACTTGTTGAATTCATTTTGTGAATAATATTGGATTAATTGTGGTGGATTTTAACCAATACCCTTGCTGGTAGATACCCTTTTCTTAACAATTTGACTGATCTAGGGGTTGTTAGGGGTGAATTTGACTTTTTAAGACTTCGTAGCTTTTATGAAAGATAACCTTCACAATTGAAGGGAACTTGTTGAATTCATTTTGTGAACATTTTTGGATTAATTGGGGTGGATTTTAACCGATACCCTTGCTGGTAGATACCATTTTCTTAACAATTTGACTGATCTAGGGGTTGCTAGGGGTGAATTTAACTTTTTAGGACTTCGTAGCTTTTATGAAAGATAACCTTCACAATTGAAGGGAACTTGTTGAATTCATTTTGTGAACAGTTTTGGATTAATTGTGGTGGATTTTAACCGATACCCTTGCTGGTAGATACCCTTTTATTAACAATTTGACTGATATAGGGGTTGTTAGGGGTGAATTTGACTTTTTAAGACTTCAGAGCTTTTATGAAAGATAACCTTCACAATTGAAGGGAACTTGTTGAATTCATTTTTTGAACATTTTTGGATTAATTGGGGTGGATTTTAAACGATACCCTTGTTGGTAGATACCATTTTCTTAACAATTTGACTGATCTAGGGGTTGCTAGGGGTGAATTTAACTTTTTAGGACTTCGTAGCTTTTATGAAAGATAACCTTCACAATTGAAGGGAACTTGTTGAATTCATTTTGTGAACAGTTTTGGATTAATTGGGGTGGATTTTAACTGATACCCTTGTTGGTAGATACCCTTTTTCTTAACAATTTGACTGATCTAGGGGTTGTTAGGGTGAATTTGACTTTTTAGGACTTAGTAGCTTTTATGAAAGATAACCTTCACAATTGAAGGGAACTTGTTGAATTCATTTTGTGAACAGTTTTTGGATTAATTGTGGTGGATTTTAACCGATACCCTTTGCTTAGATACCCTTTTCTTAACAATTTGACTGATCTAGGGTTTCTTAGGGGTGAATTTGACTTTTTAGGACTTCGTAGCTTTTATGAAAGATAACCTTCAAATTGAAGGGAACTTGTTGAATTCATTTTTTGAACATTTTTGGATTAATTGGGGTGGATTTTAACCGATACCCTTGCTGGTAGATACCCTTTTCTTAACAATTTGACTGATCTAGGGGTTGTTAGGGGTGAATTTGACTTTTTAAGACTTCGTAGCTTTTATGAAAAGATAACCTTCACAATTGAAGGGAACTTGTTGAATTCATTTTTTGAACAGTTTTGGATTAATTGTGGTGGATTTTAACTGATACCCATGCTGGTAGATACCCTTTTCTTAACAATTTGACTGATCTAGGTTGTTAGGGGTGAATTTGACTTTTTAGGACTTCGTAGCTTTTATGAAAGATAACCTTCACAATTGAAGGGAACTTGTTGAATTCATTTTGTGAACAGTTTTGGATTAATTGTGGTGGATTTTAACCGATACCCTTGCTGGTAGATACCCTTTTCTTAACAATTTGACTGATCTAGGGGTTGTTAGGGGTGAATTTGACTTTTTAGACTTCGTAGCTTTTATGAAAGATAACCTTCACAATTGAAGGGAACTTGTTGAATTCATTTTGTGAACAGTTTTGGATTAATTGGGGTGGATTTTAACCGATACCCTTGCTGGTAGATACCCTTTTCTTAACAATTTGACTGATCTAGGGGTTGTTAGGGGTGAATTTGACTTTTTAAGACTTCGTAGCTTTTATGAAAGATAACCTTCACAATTGAAGGGAACTTGTTGAATTCATTTTGTGAACAGTTTTGGATTAATTGTGGTGGATTTTAACCGATACCCTTCTTGGTAGATACCCTTTTCTTAACAATTTGACTGATCTAGGGGTTGCTAGGGGTGAATTTGACTTTTTAGGACTTCGTAGCTTTTATGAAAGATAACCTTCACAATTGAAGGGAACTTGTTGAATTCATTTTGTGAACAGTTTTGGATTAATTGGGGTGGATTTTAACCGATACCCTTGCTGGTAGATACCCTTTTCTTAACAATTTGACTGATCTAGGGGTTGTTAGGGGTGAATTTGACTTTTTAGGACTTCTTAGCTTTTATTAAAGATAACCTTCACAATTGAAGGGAACTTGTTGAATTCATTTTGTGAACAGTTTTGGATTAATTGTGGTGGATTTTAACCGATACCCTTGCTGGTAGATACCCTTTTCTTAACAATTTGACTGATCTAGGGGTTGTTAGGGGTGAATTTGACTTTTTAGGACTTCGTAGCTTTTATGAAAGATAACCTTCACAATTGAAGGGAACTTGTTGAATTCATTTTGTGAACATTTTTGGATTAATTGGGGTGGATTTTAACCGATACCCTTGTTGGTAGACACCCTTTTCTTAACAATTTGACTGATCTAGGGGTTGTTAGGGGTGAATTTAACTTTTTAGGACTTAGTAGCTTTTATTAAAAGATAACCTTCACAATTGAAGGTAACTTGTTGAATTCATTTTGTGAACAGTTTTGGATTAATTGTGGTGGATTTTAACCGATACCCTTGTTGGTAGATACCCTTTTCTTAACAATTTGACTGATCTAGGGGTTGCTAGGGGTGAATTTGACTTTTTAAGACTTCGTAGCTTTTATGAAAGCTAACCTTCACAATTGAAGGGAACTTGTTGAATTCATTTTATGAACAATTTTGGATTAATTGTGGTGGATTTTAACTGATACCCTTTGGTAGATACCCTTTTCTTAACAATTTGACTGATCTAGGGGTTCTAGGGTGAATTTGACTTTTTAGGACTTCGTAGCTTTTATGAAAGATAACCTTCACAATTGAAGGGAACTTGTTGAATTCATTTTGTGAACAGTTTTGGATTAATTGTGGTGGATTTTAACCGATACCCTTGCTGGTAGATACCCTTTTCTTAACAATTTGACTGATCTAGGGGTTGTTAGGGGTGAATTTGACTTTTTAAGACTTCGTAGCTTTTATTAAAAGATAACCTTCACAATTGAAGGGAACTTGTTGAATTCATTTTGTGAACAGTTTTGGATTAATTGTGGTGGATTTTAACCGATACCCTTGGTTGGTAGATACCCTTTTCTTAACAATTTGACTGATCTAGGGGTTGTTAGGGGTGAATTTGACTTTTTAAGACTTCGTAGCTTTTATGAAAGCTAACCTTCACAATTGAAGGGAATTTGTTGAATTCATTTTTCGAACATTTTTTGATTAATTGGGGTGGATTTTAACCGATACCCTTGTTGGTAGATACCATTTTCTTAACAATTTGACTGATTTAGGGGTTGTTAGGGGTGAATTTGACTTTTTAAGACTTCTTAGCTTTTATTAAAGATAACCTTCACAATTGAAGGGAACTTGTTGAATTCATTTTGTGAACAATTTTGGATTAATTGTGGTGGATTTTAACCGATACCCTTGCTGGCACATACCCTTTTCTTAACAATTTGACTGATCTAGGGGTTGCTAGGGGTGAATTTGACTTTTTAGGACTTCGTAGCTTTTATGAAAGATAACCTTCACAATTGAAGGGAACTTGTTGAATTCATTTTGTGAACATTTTTGGATTAATTGTGGTGGATTTTAACCGATATACCTTGCCGGTAGATACCATTTTCTTAACAATTTGACTGATCTAGGGGTTGCTTGGGGTGAATTTGACTTTTTAAGACTTCGTAGCTTTTATTAAAAGATAACCTTCACAATTGAAGGGAACTTGTTGAATTCATTTTTTGAACAGTTTTTGGATTAATTGTGGTGGATTTTAAACGATACCCTTGCTTGGTAGATACCCTTTTCTTAACAATTTGACTGATCTAGGGGTTGTTAGGGGTGAATTTGACTTTTTAGGACTTAGCTTTTATGAAAGATAACCTTCACAAATTGAAGGGAACTTGTTGAATTCATTTTTTGAACATTTTTGGATTAATTGGGGTGGATTTTAAACGATACCCTTGTTTGGTAGATACCCTTTTCTTAACAATTTGACTGATCTAGGGGTTGTTAGGGGTGAATTTGACTTTTTAGGACTTCGTAGCTTTTATGAAAAAGATAACCTTCACAATTGAAGGAACTTGTTGAATTCATTTTGTGAACAGTTTTGGATTAATTGTGGTGGATTTTAACCGATACCCTTGGCTGGTAGATACCCTTTTCTTAACAATTTGACTGATCTAGGGGTTGCTAGGGGTGAATTTGACTTTTTAGGACTTCGTAGCTTTTATGAAAGATAACCTTCACAATTGAAGGGAACTTGTTGAATTCATTTTGTGAACAATTTTGGATTAATTGGGGTGGATTTTAACCGATACCCTTGCTGGTAGATACCATTTTCTTAACAATTTGACTGATCTAGGGGTTGTTAGGGGTGAATTTGACTTTTTAAGACTTCGTAGCTTTTATGAAAGATAACCTTCACAATTGAAGGTATCTTGTTGAATTCATTTTGTGAACAGTTTTGGATTAATTGTGGTGGATTTTAACCGATACCCTTCTTTGGTAGATACCCTTTTCTTAACAATTTGATTGATCTAGGGGTTGTTAGGGGTGAATTTGACTTTTTAAGACTTCGTAGCTTTTATTAAAAGATAACCTTCACAATTGAAGGGAACTTGTTGAATTCATTTTGTGAACAGTTTTGGATTAATTGTGGTGGATTTTAACCGATACCCTTGCTGGTAGATACCCTTTTCTTAACAATTTGACTGATCTAGGGGTTGTTAGGGGTGAATTTGACTTTTTAAGACTTCGTAGCTTTTATGAAAGCTAACCTTCACAATTGAAGGGATCTTGTTGAATTCATTTTGTGAACATTTTGGATTAATTGGGGTGGATTTTAACCGATACCCTTGTTGGTAGATACCCTTTTCTTAACAATTTGATTGATCTAGGGGTAGCTAGGGGTAAATTTGACTTTTTAGGACTTCGTAGCTTTTATGAAAGATAACCTTCACAATTGAAGGGAACTTGTTGAATTCATTTTGTGAACAGTTTTGGATTAATTGGGGTGGATTTTAACCGATACCCTTGCTGGTAGATACCCTTTTCTTAACAATTTGATTGATCTAGGGGTTGCTAGGGATGAATTTGACTTTTTAGGACTTCGTAGCTTTTATTAAAAGATAACCTTCACAATTGAAGGGAACTTGTTGAATTCATTTTGTGAACAGTTTTGGATTAATTGTGGTGGATTTTAACTGATACCCTTTGCTGGTAGATACCCTTTTCTTAACAATTTGACTGATCTAGGGGTTGCTTAGGGGTGAATTTGACTTTTTAGGACTTCGTAGCTTTTATGAAATATAACCTTCAAAATTGAAGGGAATTTGTTGAATTCATTTTTTGAACATTTTTGGATTAATTGGGGTGGATTTTAACCGATACCCTTGCTGGTAGATACTATTTTATTAACAATTTGACTGATCTAGGGGTTGCTAGGGGGTGAATTTAACTTTTTAGGACTTCGTAGCTTTTATTAAAAGATAACCTTCACAATTGAAGGAACTTGTTGAATTCATTTTGTGAACAGTTTTGGATTAATTGTGGTGGATTTTAACGATACCCTTTCTTTGGTAGATACCCTTTTCTTAACAATTTGACTGATATAGGGGTTGTTAGGGGTGAATTTGACTTTTTAAGACTTCGTAGCTTTTATGAAAGATAACCTTCACAATTAAAGGGAACTTGTTGAATTCATTTTGTGAACAATTTTGGATTAATTGTGTTGGATTTTAACCGATACCCTTGCTTGGTACATACCCTTTTCTTAACAATTTGACTGATCTAGGGGTTTTAGGGTGAATTTAACTTTTTAGGACTTCGTAGCTTTTATTAAAAGATAACCTTCACAATTGAAGGGAACTTGTTGAATTCATTTTGTGAACAGTTTTGGATTAATTGTGGTGGATTTTAACCGATACCCTTGCTTGGTAGATACCCTTTTCTTAACAATTTGACTGATCTAGGGGTTGTTAGGGGTGAATTTGACTTTTTAAGACTTCGTATCTTTTATGAAAGCTAACTTTCACAATTGAAGGGAACTTTTTGAATTCATTTTGTAAACAATTTTGGATTAATTGGGGTGGTTTTAAACGATATCCTTGCTTTGGTAGATACCTTTTCTTAACAATTTGACTGATCTAGGGGTTCTTTAGGGGTGAATTTGACTTTTTAATACTTATTAGCTTTTATGAAAGATAACCTTCACAATTGAAGGGAACTTGTTGAATTCATTTTGTGAACATTTTTGGATTAATTGTGGTGGATTTTAACCGATACCCTTCTTTGGTAGATACCCTTTTCTTAACAATTTGACTGATCTCGGGGTTACCAGGGGTGAATTTGACTTTTTAGGACTTCGTGGCTTTTATGAAAGATAACCTTCAAAATTGAAGGGAATTTGTTGAATTCATTTTTTGAACATTTTTGGATTAATTGGGGTGGATTTAACCGATACCCTTGTTTGGTAGATACCATTTTCTTAACAATTTGACTGATCTAGGGGTTGCTTTGGGGTGAATTTAACTTTTTAGGACTTCGTAGCTTTTATTAAAAGATAACCTTCACAATTGAAGGTACCTTGTTGAATTCATTTTGTGAACAGTTTTGGATTAATTGTGGTGGATTTTAACCGATACCATTGCTTTGGTAGATACCCTTTTATTAACAATTTGTCTGATATAGGGGTTGTTAGGGGTGAATTTGACTTTTTAAGACTTCGTAGCTTTTATGAAAGATAACCTTCACAATTGAAGGGAACTTTTTGAATTCATTTTGTGAACAGTTTTGGATTAATTGGGGTGGATTTTAAACGATACCCTTCTTTGGTAGATACCCTTTTCTTAACAATTTGACTGATCTAGGGGTTGTTAGGGGTGAATTTGACTTTTTAAGACTTCGTAGCTTTTATGAAAGCTAACCTTCACAATTGAAGGTATCTTGTTCAATTCATTTTGTGAACAGTTTTGGATTAATTGGGGTGGATTTTAACCGATACCCTTGCTGGTAGATACCCTTTTCTAAACAATTTGATTGATCTAGGGGTTGCTAGGGATGAATTTGACTTTTTAGGACTTCGTAGCTTTTATTAAAAGATAACCTTCACAATTGAAGGGAACTTGTTGAATTGATTTTGTGAAAAGTTTTGGATTAATTGTGGTGGATTTTAACTGATACCCTTGCTGGTACATACCCTTTTCTTAACAATTTGACTGATCTAGGGGTTGCTAGGGGTGAATTTGACTTTTTAGGACTTCGTAGCTTTTATGAAATATAACCTTCAAAATTGAAGGGATCCTGTTGAATTCATTTTTTGAACATTTTTGGATTAATTGTGGTGGATTTTAACCGATACCCTTGCTGGTAGATACCCTTTTATTAACAATTTGACTGATCTAGGGGTTGCTAGGGGTGAATTTGACTTTTTAGGACTTCGTAGCTTTTATGAAAGATAACCTTCAAAATTGAAGGAATTTGTTGAATTCATTTTTTGAACATTTTTGGATTAATTGGGGTGGATTTTAACCGATACCTTTGCTGGTAGATACTATTTTATTAACAATTTGACTGATCTAGGGGTTGCTAGGGGTGAATTTAACTTTTTAGGACTTCGTAGCTTTTATAAAAGATAACCTTCACAATTGAAGGGAACTTGTTGAATTCATTTTGTGAACAGTTTTGGATTAATTGTGGTGGATTTTAACTAATCCGTTGCTGGTAGATACCCTTTTCTTAACAATTTGACTGATATAGGGGTTGTTAGGGGTGAATTTGACTTTTTAAGACTTCGTAGCTTTTATGAAAGATAACCTTCACAATTAAAGGGAACTTGTTGAATTCATTTTGTGAACAATTTTGGATTAATTGTGTTGGATTTTAACCGATACCCTTGCTGGTACATACCCTTTTCTTAACAATTTGACTGATCTAGGGGTTTCTAGGGGTGAATTTAACTTTTTAGGACTTCGTAGCTTATATTAAAAGATAACCTTCACAATTGAAGGGAACTTGTTGAATTCATTTTGTGAACAGTTTTGGATTAATTGTGGTGGATTTTAACCGATACCCTTGCTGGTAGATACCCTTTTCTTAACAATTTGACTGATATAGGGGTTGTTAGGGGTGAATTTGACTTTTTAAGACTTCGTATCTTTTATGAAACCTAACTTTCACAATTGAAGGGAACTTTTTGAATTCATTTTGTAAACAGTTTTGGATTAATTGGGGTGGTTTTAAACGATATCCTTGCTGGTAGATACCCTTTTCTTAACAATTTGACTGATCTAGGGGTTGCTAGGGGTGAATTTGACTTTTTAAGACTTCGTAGCTTTAATGAAAGATAACCTTCACAATTAAAGGGAACTTGTTAAATTCATTTTGTGAACAATTTTGGATTAATTGTGGTGGATTTTAACCGATACCCTTGCTGGCACATACTCTTTTCTTAACAATTTGACTGATCTAGGGGTTGCTAGGGGTGAATTTAACTTTTTAGGACTTCGTAGCTTTTATTAAAAGATAACCTTCACAATTGAAGGGAACTTGTTGAATTCATTTTGTGAACAGTTTTGGATTAATTGTGGTGGATTTTAACCGATACCCTTCTTTGGTAGATACCCTTTTCTTAACAATTTGACTGATCTAGGGGTTGTTAGGGGTGAATTTGACTTTTTAGGACTTAGTAGCTTTTATGAAAGATAACCTTCACAATTGAAGGGAACTTGTTGAATTCATTTTGTGAACAACTTTGGATTAATTGTGTTGGATTTTAACCGATACCCTTGCTGGTACATACCCTTTTCTTAACAATTTGACTGATCTAGGGGTTGTTAGGGGTGAATTTAACTTTTTAGGACTTCGTAGCTTTTATTAAAAGATAACCTTCACAATTGAAGGGAACTTGTTGAATTCATTTTGTGAACAGTTTTGGATTAATTGTGGTGGATTTTAACCGATACCCTTGCTGGTAGATACCCTTTTCTTAACAATTTGACTGATATAGGGGTTGTTAGGGGTGAATTTGACTTTTTAAGACTTCGTATCTTTTATGAAAGCTAACTTTCACAATTGAAGGGAACTTTTTGAATTCATTTTGTAAACAGTTTTGGATTAATTGGGGTGGTTTTAAACGATATCCTTGCTGGTAGATACCGTTTTCTTAACAATTTGACTGATCTAGGGGTTGCTAGGGGTGAATTTGACTTTTTAAGACTTCGTAGCTTTTATGAAAGCTAACTTTCACAATTGAAGGGAACTTTTTGAATTCATTTTGTGAACATTTTTGGATTAATTGGGGTGGATTTTAAACGATACCCTTGCTGGTAGATACCCTTTTCTTAACAATTTGACTGATCTAGGGGTTACTAGGGGTGAATTTGACTTTTTAGGACTTCGTGGCTTTTATGAAAGATAACCTTCAAAATTGAAGGAAATTTGTTGAATTCATTTTTTGAACATTTTTGGATTAATTGGGGTGGATTTTAACCGATACCCTTGCTTGTAGATACCATTTTCTTAACAATTTGACTGATCTAGGGGTTGCTAGGGGTGAATTTAACTTTTTAGGACTTCGTAGCTTTTATTAAAAGATAACCTTCACAATTGAAGGTACCTTGTTGAATTCATTTTGTGAACAGTTTTGGATTAATTGTGGTGGATTTTAACCGATACCCTTGCTGGTAGATACCCTTTTCTTAACAATTTGACTGATATAGGGGTTGTTAGGGGTGAATTTGACTTTTTAAGACTTCGTAGCTTTTATGAAAGCTAACTTTCACAATTGAAGGGAACTTTTTGAATTCATTTTGTGAACAGTTTTGGATTAATTGGGGTGGATTTTAAACGATACCCTTGCTGGTAGATACCCTTTTCTTAACAATTTGACTGATCTAGGGGTTGTTAGGGGTGAATTTGACTTTTTAAGACTTCGTAGCTTTTATGAAAGCTAACCTTCACAATTGAAGGTATCTTGTTCAATTCATTTTGTGAACAGTTTTGGATTAATTGGGGTGGATTTTAACCGATACCCTTGCTGGTAGATACCCTTTTCTAAACAATTTGATTGATCTAGGGGTTACTAGGGATGAATTTGACTTTTTAGGACTTCGTAGCTTTTATTAAAAGATAACCTTCACAATTGAAGGGAACTTGTTGAATTGATTTTGTGAAAAGTTTTGGATTAATTGTGGTGGATTTTAACCGATACCCTTGCTGGTACATACCCTTTTCTTAACAATTTGACTGATCTAGGGGTTGCTAGGGGTGAATTTGACTTTTTAGGACTTCGTAGCTTTATGAAATATAACCTTCAAAATTGAAGGGATCTTGTTGAATTCATTTTTTGAACATTTTTGGATTAATTGTGGTGGATTTTAACCGATACCCTTGCTGGTAGATACCCTTTTATTAACAATTTGACTGATCTAGGGGTTCTTAAGGGGTGAATTTGACTTTTTAGGACTTAAGTAGCTTTTATGAAAGATAACCTTCAAAATTGAAGGGAATTTGTTGAATTCATTTTTTGAACATTTTTGGATTAATTGGGGTGGATTTTAACCGATACCCTTGCTGGTAGATACTATTTTATTAACAATTTGACTGATCTAGGGGTTGTTTAGGGGTGAATTTAACTTTTTAGGACTTCGTAGCTTTTATAAAAGATAACCTTCACAATTGAAGGGAACTTGTTGAATTCATTTTGTGAACAGTTTTGGATTAATTGTGGTGGATTTTAACCGATACCGTTGCTGGTAGATACCCTTTTCTTAACAATTTGACTGATATAGGGGTTGTTAGGGGTGAATTTGACTTTTTAAGACTTCTTAGCTTTTATGAAAGATAACCTTCACAATTAAAGGGAACTTGTTGAATTCATTTTGTGAACAATTTTGGATTAATTGTGTTGGATTTTAACCGATACCCTTGCTGGTACATACCCTTTTCTTAACAATTTGACTGATCTAGGGTTTTAGGGGTGAATTTAACTTTTTAGGACTTCGTAGCTTATATTAAAAGATAACCTTCACAATTGAAGGGAACTTGTTGAATTCATTTTGTGAACAGTTTTGGATTAATTGTGGTGGATTTTAACCGATACCCTTGCTGGTAGATACCCTTTTCTTAACAATTTGACTGATATAGGGGTTGTTAGGGGTGAATTTGACTTTTTAAGACTTCGTATCTTTTATGAAACCTAACTTTCACAATTGAAGGGAACTTTTTGAATTCATTTTGTAAACAGTTTTGGATTAATTGGGGTGGTTTTAAACGATATCCTTCATTTTGTGGTAGATACCCTTTTCTTAACAATTTGACTGATCTAGGGTTCTTTAGGGGTGAATTTGACTTTTTAAGACTTCGTAGCTTTAATGAAAGATAACCTTCACAATTAAAGGGAACTTGTTAAATTCATTTTGTGAACAATTTTGGATTAATTGTGGTGGATTTTAACCGATACCCTTGCTGGCACATACTCTTTTCTTAACAATTTGACTGATCTAGGGGTTGCTAGGGGTGAATTTGACTTTTTAGGACTTCGTAGCTTTTATGAAAGATAACCTTCAAAATTGAAGGGAACTTGTTGAATTCATTTTTTGAACATTTATGGATTAATTGCGGTGGATTTTAGCCGATACCCTTGCTGGCACATACCCTTTTCTTAACAATTTGACTGATCTAGGGGTTGCTATGGGTGAATTTGACTTTTTAGGACTTCGTAGCTTTTATGAAAGATAACCTTCAAAATTGAAAAGAACTTGTTGAATTCATTTTGTGAACAATTTTGGATTAATTGTGGTGGATTTTAACCGATACCCTTGCTGGCACATACTCTTTTCTTAACAATTTGACTGATCTAGGTGTTGCTAGGGGTGAATTTGACTTTTTAGGACTTCTTAGCTTTTATTAAAAGATAACCTTCACAATTGAAGGGAACTTGTTGAATTCATTTTGTGAACAGTTTTGGATTAATTGTGGTGGATTTTAACCGATACCCTTGTTGGTAGATACCATTTTCTTAACAATTTGACTGATTTAGGGGTTGTTAGGGTGAATTTGACTTTTTAAGACTTCTTAGCTTTTATGAAAGATAACCTTCAAAATTGAAGGGAACTTGTTGAATTCATTTTTTGAACAATTTTGGATTAATTGTGGTGGATTTTAACCAATACCATTGCTGGTAGATACCATTTTCTTAACAATTTGACTGATCTAGGGGTTCTTAGGGTGAATTTGACTTTTTAGGACTTAAGTAGCTTTTATGAAAGATAACCTTCACAATTGAAGGAAACTTGTTGAATTCATTTTGTGAACAATTTTGGATTAATTGTGGTGGATTTTAACCGATACCCTTGCTGGTAGATACCCTTTTCTTAACAATTTGACTGATCTAGGGGTTGCTAGGGGTGAATTTGACTTTTTAGGACTTCGTAGCTTTTATTAAAAGATAACCTTCACAATTGAAGGGAACTTGTTGAATTCATTTTGTGAACATTTTTGGATTAATTGGGGTGGATTTTAAACGATACCCTTGCTGGTAGATACCCTTTTCTTAACAATTTAACTGATCTAGGGGTTGCTAGGGGTGAATTTGACTTTTTAAGACTTCTTAGCTTTTATGAAAGTTAACCTTCACAATTGAAGGGAACTTGTTGAATTCATTTTGTGAATAATATTGGATTAATTGTGGTGGATTTTAACCCGATACCCTTGCTTTGGTAGATACCCTTTTCTTAACAATTTGACTGATCTAGGGGTTGTTAGGGGTGAATTTGACTTTTTTAAGACTTCGTTAGCTTTTATGAAAGATAACCTTCAAATTGAAGGAATTTGTTGAATTCATTTTTTGAACATTTTTGGATTAATTGGGGTGGATTTTAACCGATACCCTTATTTGGTAGATACCATTTTCTTAACAATTTGACTGATCTAGGGGTTCTTAGGGTGAATTTGACTTTTTAGGACTTAAGTAGCTTTTATTAAAGATAACCTTCACAATTGAAGGTAATTTGTTGAATTCATTTTGTGAACAGTTTTGGATTAATTGTGGTGGATTTTAACCAATACCCTTTTGGTAGATACCCTTTTATTAACAATTTGACTGATCTAGGGGTTGTTAGGGGTGAATTTGAATTTTTAGGACTTAAATAGCTTTTATGAAAGATAACTTTCACAATTGAAGGGAACTTTTTGAATTCATTTTGTGAACAGTTTTGGATTAATTGGGGTGGATTTTAAACGATACCCTTGCTGGTAGATACCCTTTTCTTAACAATTTGACTGATCTAGGGGTTGTTAGGGGTGAATTTGACTTTTTAAGACTTCGTAGCTTTTATGAAAGCTAACTTTCACAATTGAAGGGAACTTTTTGAATTCATTTTGTGAACATTTTTGGATTAATTGGGGTGGATTTTAACCGATACCCTTGCTGGTAGATACCCTTTTCTAAACAATTTGATTGATCTAGGGGTTACTAGGGATGAATTTGACTTTTTAGGACTTTGTAGCTTTTATTAAAAGATAACCTTCACAATTGAAGGGAACTTGTTGAATTCATTTTGTGAACAGTTTTGGATTAATTGTGGTGGATTTTAACTGATACCCTTGCTGGTACATACCCTTTTCTTAACAATTTGACTGATCTAGGGGTTGCTAGGGGTGAATTTGACTTTTTAGGACTTCGTAGCTTTTATGAAATATAACCTTCCAAATTGAAGGGATCCTGTTGAATTCATTTTTTGAACATTTTTGGATTAATTGTGGTGGATTTTAACCGATACCCTTGCTGGTAGATACTCATTTCTTAACAATTTGACTGATCTAGGGGTTGCTAGGGGTGAATTTGACTTTTTAAGACTTCATAGGTTTTATGAAAGATAACCTTCACAATTGAAGGGAACTTGTTGAATTCATTTTGTGAACAATTTTGGATTAATTGTGGTGGATTTTAACCGATACCCTTGCTGGCAGGTACCCTTTTCTTAATAATTTGACTGATCTAGGGGTTGCTAGGGGTGAATTTGACTTTTTAAGACTTCATAGATTTTATGAAAGATAACCTTCACAATTGAAGGGAACTTGTTAAAAGCATATATAGTGCCCAAATATTTTAGTTGGTCGTGGCATATTATATTGTGCTAGTTAGTCGTCTCACAGTAGAGTGTTTAATTAGTTGGATCATAGTAGCCGGAAAGCCGGGACCACGGCTCCGGCGGTCGAGAAAATTTAAAAGAATATATACTGCCCTAATATTTTAGTTGGTCGTGTCATATTATATTGTGTTAGTTAGTCGGCTCACAGTAGAGTGTTTAATTAGTTGGATCATAGTAGCCGTTAAGCTGGGACCTACGGCCCGGACGGTCGAGAAAATTTAAAAGCATATATAGTGCCCAAATATTTTAGTTGGTCATATCATATTATACTGTGTTAGTTAGTCGGGTCATAGTAGAGTGTTTAATTAGTTGGATCATAGTAACCGGAAAGCCGGGACCCACGGCCCCGACGGTCGAGAAACTTTAAAAGCATATATAGTGCCCAAATATTTTAGTTGGTCGTGTCATATTATAGTGTGTTAGTTAGTCGTCTCACAATAGAGTGTTTAATTAGTTGGATCATAGTAGCCGTTAAGCCGGGACCTACGGCCCCGACGGTCGAGAAAATTTAAAAGCATATATAGTGCCCAAATATTTTAGTTGGTCATATCATATTATACTGTGTTAGTTAGTCGGGTCATAGTAGAGTGTTTAATTAGTTGGATCATAGTAACCGGAAAGCCGGGACCTACGGCCCCGACGGTCGAGAAACTTTAAAAGCATATATAGTGCCCAAATATTTTAGTTGGTCGTGTCATATTATAGTGTGTTAGTTAGTCGTCTCACAATAGAGTGTGAAATTAGTTGGATCATAGTAGCCGGAAAGACGGGACCACGGCACCGGCGGTCGAGAAAATTTAAAAGCATATATAGTGCCCAAATATTTTAGTTGGTCGTGTCATATTATATTGCGTTAGTTAGTCGGCTCACAATAGAGTGTTTAATTAGTTGGATCATAGTAGCCGTTAAGCCGGGACCTACGGCCCCGACGGTCGAGAAAATTTAAAAGCATATATAGTGCCCAAATATTTTGGTTGGTCATATCATATTATAATGTGTTAGTTAGTCGGGTCACAGTAGAGTGTTTGATTAGCTGGATCATAGTAGCCGGAAAGCCGGGGCCGCGGTCGAGAAACTTTAAAAGCAGATATAGTGCCCTAATATTTTAGTTGGTCGTGTCATATTATTGTGTGTTAGTTAGTCGGCTCGCAGTAGAGTGTCTAATTAGTTGGATCATAGTAGCCGGAAAGTCGGGACCAACGGCCCCGGCGGTCGAGAAACTTTAAAAGCAGATATAGTGCCCAAATATTTTAGTTGGTCGTGGCATACTATATTGTGCTAGTTAGTAGTCTCATAGTAGAGTGTTTAATTAGTTGGATCATAGTAGCCGAAATGCCGGGACCTACCTCCACGGCGGTCGAGAAAATTTAAAAGCATATACAGTTCCCAAATATTTTAGTTGGTCGTATCATATTATAATGTGTTAGTTAGTAGGCTCACAGAAGAGTGTTTAATTAGTTGGATCATAGTAGCCGGAAAGCCGGGATCTACAGCCCCGACGGTCGAGAAACTTTAAAAGCAGATATAGTGCCCAAATATTTTAGTTGGTCGTGTCATATTATAGTGTGTTATTTAGTCGGCTCACAGTAGAGTGTTTAAGTAGTTGGATCATAGGAGCCGTTAATCCGGGACCTACGGCCCCGATGGTCGAGAAAATTTAAAAGCATATATATTGCCCAAATATTTTAGTTGGTCATATCATATTATACTGTATTAGTTAGTCGGGTCACAATAGAGTATTTAATTAGCTGGATCATAGTAGCCGGAAAGCCGGGATCTACGGCCCCGGCGGTCAAGAAACTTTAAAAGCAGATATAGTACCAAAATATTTTAGTTGGTCGTGTCACAGTAGTGTGTTTAATTAGTTGGATCATAGTAGCCGGAATGCCGGGACCTACCGCCCCGGTGGTCGAGAAAATTTAAAAGCATATATAGTTCCCAAATATTTTAGTTGGTCGTATCATATTATAATGTGTTTGTTAGTAGGCTCACAGTAGAGTGTTTAATTAGTTGGATCATAGTAGCCGGAAATCCGGGATCTACAACCCCGACGGTCGAGAAACTTTAAAAGCAGATATAATGCCCAAATATTTTAGTTGGTCGTGTCATATTATAGTGTGTTAGTTAGTCGGCTCGCCGTAGAGTGTTTAATTAATTGGATCATAGTAGCCGGAAATCCAGGACCTACGGCCACGGCGGTCGAGAAACTTTAAAAGCAGATATAGTGCCAAATATTTTAGTTGGTCGTGGAATACTATATTGTGCTAGTTAGTCATCTGACAGTAGAGTGTTTAATTAATTGGATCATAGTAGCCGGAAAGCCGGGACCTACGGCCCCGGCGGTCGAGAAAATTTAAAAGCATATATAGTGCCCAAATATTTTAGTTGGTCGTATCATATTATAATGTGTTAGTTAGTCGGCTCACAGTAGAGTGTTTAATTAGTTGGATCATAGTAGCCGGAAAGCCGGGATCTCCGGCCCCGGAGGTCGAGAAACTTTAAAAGCAGATATAGTGCCCAAATATTTTAGTTGGTCGTGTCATATTATAGTGTGTTATTTAGTCGGCTCACAGTAGAGTGTTTAATTAGTTGGATCATAGGATCCGTTAAGCCGGGACCTACGGCCCCGACGGTCGAGAAAATTTAAAAGCATATATAGTGCCCAAATATTTTAGTTGGTCATATCATATTATACTGTATTAGTTAGTCGGGTCACAGTAGAGTATTTAATTAGCTGGATCATAGTAGCCGGAAAGCCGGGATCTACGTCCCGGCGGTCAAGAAACTTTAAAAGCATATATAGTACCAAAATATTTTAGTTGGTCGTGTCATATTATAGTGTGTTAGTTAGTTGGCTCACAGTAGTGTGTTTAATTAGTTGGATCATAGTAGCCGGAAAGCCGGGACCTACGGCCCCGGCAGTCGAGAAAATTTAAAAGCATATATAGTGCCTAAATATTTTATTTGGTCGTGTCATATTATAGTGTGTTATTTAGTCGGCTCATAGTAGAGTGTTTAAGTAGTTGGATCATAGTAGCCGGAAAGCTGGGGCCGTACGGTCGAGAAAATTTAAAAGCATATATAGTGCCCAAATATTTTAGTTGGTCATATCATATTATACTGTGTTAGTTAGTCGGGTCACAATAGAGTATTTAATTAGTTGGATCATAGTAGCTGGAAAGCCGGGATCTACGGCCCCGACGGTCGAGAAACTTTAAAAGCAGATATAGTGACCAAATATTTTAGTTGGTCGTGTCATATTATAGTGTGTTAGTTAGTCGACTCACAGTAGAGTGTTTAATTAGTTGCATCATAGTAGCCGAAAAGCCGGGGCCGCGGTCGAGAAACTTTAAAAGCAGCTATAATGCACAAATATTTTAGTTGGTCGTGTCATATTATATTGTGTTAGTTAGTCGGCTCACAGTAGAGTGTTTAATTAGTTGGATCATAGTAGCCGGAAATCCAAGTCCGTATCGAGAAAATTTAAAAGCATATATAATTCCAAAATATTTTAGTTGGTCGTGTCATATTATATTGTGTTAGTTAGTCGAGTCACAGTAAAGTGCTTAATTAGTTGGATCATAATAGCCGGAAAGTCAGGCCGTACGGTCGAGAAAATTTAAAAGCATATATAGTGCCCAAATATTTTAGTTGGTCATATCATATTATACTGTGTTAGTTAGTCTGGTCACAGTAGAGTGTTTAATTAGTTGGATCATAGTAGCTGGAAAGCCGGGGCCGTACGGTCGAGAAAATTTAAAAGCGTATATAGTGCCCAAATATTTTAGTTGGTCATATCATATTATATTGTGTTAGTTAGTCGGGTCACAGTAGAGTGTTTAATTAGTTGGATCATAGTAGCCGGAAGTCGGGACCTACGGCCCCGGTTGTCGAGAAACTTTAAAAACAGATATAGTGCCCAAATATTTTAGTTGGTCGTGTCATATTATATTGTGTTATTTAGTCGGCTCACAGTAGAGTGTTTAATTAGTTGGATCATAGTAGCCGGAAAGCCGGGACCTACGGCTCCGGCGGTCGAGAAACTTTAAAAGCATATATAGTGCCCAAATATTTTAGTTTGTCGTGGCATATTATATTGTGCTAGTTAGTCGTCTCACAGTAGGGTGTTTAATTAGTTGACTCATAGTAGCCAGAAATCCGGGACCTACAGCCCCGGCGGTCGAGAAACTTTAAAAGCAGATATAATGCCCAAATATTTTAGTTGGTCGTGTCATATTATATTGTGTTAGTTAGTCGGCTCACAGTAGAGTGTTTAATTAGTTGGATCATAGTAGCCGGAAAGCCGGGACCTACGGCCCCGGCGGTCGAAAAACTTTAAAAGCAGATAAAGTGCCCAAATATTTTAGTTGGTCGTGGCATATAATATTGTGCTAGTTAGTCGTCTCACAGTATAATGTTTAATTAGTTGGATCATAGTGGCCAGATAGCCGGGACCTACAGCCATGGCGGTCGAGAAAATTTAAAAGCATATATAGAGCCCAAATATTTTAGTTGGTCGTGTCATATTATATTGTTTTAGTTAGTCGGATCACAGTAGAGTGTTTAATTAGTTGGATCATAATAGCCGGAAAGCCGGGGCCGTACGGTCGAGAAAATTTAAAAGCATATATAGTGCCCAAATATTTTAGTTGGTCATATCATATTATACTGTGTTAGTTAGTCGGGTCACAGTAGAGTGTTTAATTAGTTGGATCATAGTAGCCGGAAAGCCGGGGCCGTACGGTCGAGAAAATTTAAAAGCATATATAGTGCCCAAATATTTTAGTTGGTCATATCATATTATATTGTGTTAGTTAGTCGGGTCACAGTAGAGTGTTTAATTAGTTGGATCATAGTAGCTGGAAGCCGGGACCTACGGCCCCATCTGTCGAGAAACTTTAAAAGCAGATATAGTTCCCAAATATTTTAGTTGGTCGTGTTATATTATAGTGTGTTAGTTAGTCGGCTCACAGTAGAGTGTTTAATTAGTTGGATCATAGTAGCCGGAAAGCCGGGACCTACGTAGTTAGCGAATTATTGGCAATAGTTGGCCAGCAAAATAGAAAAACTTGCATTATTGGCAATAGTTTGAAGATAATCATGGTTGTTACATTCCAATAACATTTAATAATCATATTATCATCAAATAATCATGCTTACAAAGGAGAAATTTATAATTCTAAGCTCCATCCAATGTGTAAGCATAAAATACGACATACATTCACATGACAGTTGGCAGGAAATGTACCCAGTTCTCTCTATAAGTTATTAATGCTCCGAAAGTCTTTTGGAAGCAGATAGGTATTATATAGTAACTTTCATTTGCGATTTGAATTATCAACGCCAGACTTCTCCATACAATTCCAACTCACTGGCATCCCTAAGCCATGCATTATCTGAGATGCTAGTGTTCTGTTGAAAACCAAGCCGTCACATTTTAGATGCTAAAAAAGTACTACGAAAGAGCTTCTTTTTGATTGAGAAACCATAAAACTATGTAATGCTGGAAACTCTAGTGCATTAACAATCACACACCACAATTGAGTTTCCAAAATTACATAGTTTCATGGCTCTCATTCTCCGAAACAACTCAAACAAAACCCCCCATAGCAGTGAGAATCATCATCGTTCTATTTTTTCATGGAATTCTTTTCCCAAAGTGACAAATAGAAAGCCAAGCAAAGGGAAATTTCAAGAGAGTCGAGAATCAACAGAATAATTAAGAATACAAAGCAATCAACACAAAATCATGAAAAAAATTGAGAACCCAGAACAGGAGAAAGAAATCGAGAGAAATTTATAACCGAAAAGCTCATCTAATATTTGTTCTGCCTAAACCTAGTACGTCTCTTTGAATTGGTTTCAGCGCAACGATCATTCAAACATGGGAACTGTTAATGTATGAGATGAAGGAGTTATAAACCCTAATAATTGCTAAACAGAAAACCGCAATTCTTGGTCTTGAATTCTCAGAGAACGAAATTTATAAACGAACTCAGAAAAAAGAATTACCTCGAGAAAAAACAGAATCGACGGCCCCGAATTACTCTTGCGGATCCGAAGAAAATCAAAAAATTATACCCTGAAGAAAATCAAAAAGTGATTTAAAATCAAACCAAAAGACTGAACATGCAGATTTGTTATCACCAAAGAGCACACAGTGACGCCCTCAATCCAATTGGCCAATTACCGACACCTATTGAAAGAAATCCAACATTATAAATCTTCTAATTGTACATTTGACATCTGTACGTGAAGATGTCCTACCCAAATTATGCTACATGTTCTTGGAAATTTATCGATTAAATCCTAAGAACAATCACTAATTTAAAGTTAGCGGATTGTAACAGCGGTGGAAATGTAGACAAACACAATAACAGAGGATGAGTTTGTCTACATTTTGATAGTTTGGTTACTCAATAATTTTGGGTTTGTTAGGTTACTCAATAATTATAGGTTACTCAATAATTTTGTCTACTTTCGAAACCTCTGTCATTGTCTCTCCTGCTAATTGCTAACAGCGGTGGAAATGTGTGAGTTTGCTAGGTTGAGTTTGCTAATTGGCTAATTGTCTACTTTCGAAATATTAGGTTACTCGATAATTTTGTCTACATTTCCCTTGGCAATAGTTTGCTAGGTTGAGTTTGTCTACATTTCGAAAGTGGAAACTAACAGAGGTTTCGAAAGTAGACAAACTCAATAATGGCTTGTTCAATTTTCTGATGTAAGGTGATATGGTAGTGTATGACGTAAACTGAAGTGGTTGAATAATTATTAAGTTTGTCTTTCTTTCGTTTAGTTCCAAACCTCATTATGGTAGTAAAAAAACAGAAGGAGGGTGTTGATGGTGGTTTTTAGACAAAGGGTAAAATCATAAAACCCCGAATAACCTAATGTCACCGTTGACACATTTATTAAAAAACTTAATGCATATAGTCAGTAATTAATGGTTGGTATTTTTTCAAATTAGGCAAATCATGCCAGCCACACCTAGCCCGAGCTAGCCGCGCCATGCCAAACGCACTCTGCCTTGGCTCTAGCTATGCTAGTTACACCAAATGCGCCAAAGCATGCCAACCATGCTATCCGCACCTCCGTGCCAATGGAAAATCATTCCAGCCACACCTATCCCAAGTTAGCCTCGCTATGCCAAATGCACTCTGCCTTGTCCCTAGCTATGCTAGTCCCACCAATCGCTCCAAAGCATGCCAACCATGCTATCCGCACACCTGTGCTAACGGAAAATCATGCCATCCACACAAACGTTCCAAAGCATGACAACCATGCTAGCCTCACCTCCGTGCCAACGACAAATCATGCCAGCCACACCTAGCTCAAGTTAGCCGTACCATGCCAAACGCACTCTTCCTTGGCCCTAGCTATGCTAGTCACACCAACCGCGCCAAAGAATGCCAACCATGCTAGCCACACCTCCGTGCCAACGGAAAATCATGCCAGTTACACAAACGCGCCAAAGCATGCCAACCATGCTAGCCGCACCTCCGTGACAATGGCAAATCATGCCAGCCACACCTAGCCCAAGCTAGTCGCGCCATGCCAAACGCACTCTGCCTGGCCCTAGCTATGCTAGTCACACCAAACGCGCCAAAGCATGCCAACCATGATAGCCGCACCTCCGTGCCAATGGTAAATCATGCCATCCAAACCTAGCCCAAGCTAGTCGCGTCATCCCAAACGCACTCTGCCTTGGCCCTAGCTATGCTAGCCACTTTCCTTACCAAGCCTCTATGCCATTGGCACATTCCAAAGTAGCACCCGCGCCCTAGGCTTCCAAACCGTGCAACCTAGGCTAATATGGTCGTGCGTGCTATTGGCACATGCCCACACGCACCGCTAGCCACTTTCCAAGCCGCTATGAAATTGGCACATGCCAAAGTAGCGCCCGCGCCCTAGGCTTGCAAACCGTGAAACCTAGGCCCAAGTGGCCGTGCGTGCCATTGGCACATGCCAACACGCACCACTAGCAGCTTTCCTTTCCAAGCCGCTATGCCATTGGCACATGCCAAAGTAGCGCCCGCGCCCTAGGCTTGCAAACCGTGTGTTGGTGCAAAATTAATTACTCCAACAATCTTCGAGATGTGTGTATGATGATCAAATCGCCGCCGTTGATTAGATTCTCCAAAGAATGCATGATTGAAAATGGTGGGGGTACCTGCAAATACACTCCGATGCTAAAATCAACAAGAGTTCTTATGCAAGTAGGTTGTTAAGAAAATGAATAGAAAATGTGTACCTTTTGTGCTGAGATTTAGCCTCTATATATAGGCAGAAATAGATGTAACTTTAGGGTTTTGATAGTTATCCTATTAACTACCCTAATTTGTACAAATCCCAAATAACATCCAGATTCATGATAAACCCTAATATTTATCATAATCCTCATTTATCTTAAATAACATGCATAAAAAGAGAAATCAAAGCCGGTGTATAACGGGGGCTCCATACAACATGTCCCCTGGGCTATCACTGCAAATGATCGGAATGTATCTATCTGCGATAAAACTGAAGAGAGATGGTTGTGGCACGCATCGGGTGTAGGCTGAACACTAAGAGCAAATGTCTAAGCCTCAAATCAAAAAAAATATGCAAAAAGATTGCAAATAAGAAGAACCAAAGACTAATTTTGGATGAGATAAGGCTGAACAAAACATGTCGGTGCTAGATTCTAGCTGCCTGGAATGTGGCGGAACCATATGAAACTTATAATTATAAATGCGACGTAATAAACTAATATCTAATAGGGGAAACGCCATTTCTCTTTCTTCAAATGCAACACAAAGAAAGGACACGAGAATCCAATTATGCCCCCAAGGAAACAATGATGAGAGTTGAATGAGGCGGTAAAACTGTAGAAGTTGTTTCAATTAAAGAAGTGAAAATGGTGAAAGGATTTGTTTGTACCCAAAATCAATTTTGGGCACGAAACACAATGAATTGGTAGTTTTAGTATGTTTTTTGGGTTGGAGGAGAATTGATGGACGAACCAAAGCGACACAGATTTTTTACGTGGTTCGGCTTGGTTTGCCTACATCCACGGATGAATCCCCTTGCGGAGAAATGTTTATAGATTTTTGTGTTACAATGCTATTTTCTCTCCTACTGGCTACCCCCTTTAACATTTCTGCTCTCCCTATTTATACAATTCAGTAACTAATTTCAACATAAAAATAAATTCCATTAACTGCCCCATTCAAGCCTCCATATTCAATTCTATATGAAACGACTGGAATTAACTGCACGCATGAAACTGCTACCATTAGTGATGCATGACTGAAACTGCTGCAATTCAATTCTGCATGCCTTCATGATGATTTATGTATGAAACTTCCCATTTATGGCTCAACGATAAATTCGCATGAAACTGCTCTTTGGATGGTGAATTGATTTGCATGAAACTGTTTTGCTGAAACTGTTGGCGTGCTGGATTGAATGGCAGACTGGCTGACTGGGTCGATTGGCAGACATGGCTGCAGACTGGCTTGACTGGAAGTGTGGCAGGATGCTTGTTGACAACATAATTGGATGGCAGACTGGATGGAGGTTGGCTGGCAGTATGGCTGGAGACTAGTTGGCAGTGCGAAAGAGTTTTTTTCTGGGAATCAGTTAACAGCGTAACTGGATACAAGACCAAAAATTGGCATGGGGTGCGACTTACTTCGACGGTTGATTTTGACCATTGACCGGTCGTTGACTTTGACCATTGACCGGTCGTTGACTTTGACCATTGACCTTGACCATTGACTGATGTTGACCATTGACCGGTCCGTGCAGACTGGTGGGCTTCCTTGGTTGACCGGTTAGCGGGCTTGGATGAGGACCAGAAAATGATTCGAGTGTCGATTCGGCCCATTAAGTGGTATTTTTACTTATGGTGCAAACATCGCCCCCTCTTAACCTCCAACTTGTTGGGGGTTAAGAAAATTCCATTTTCCTTAGTCAATGATAAAATTCGCCCCCAAGTGCGGATTATTGGTACTGAGGTGACTGTCGAACTTCCCTTGTGTTTATGAAAATCACAATCAAGACGCCCCCAAGCGAGGCTATTGTGACTGAGAGACCGACGGGGAACAACTGAGAATGAGACACTGTCGCATGATAAAACTGTACTGAAGGATGATCTATTTTGTAACGAAAGCGTGATGCTCGAGTGGAGTGATTTTGGAAATGAGTGGAAATAAAATTTAGTGAAACTGGTCTGCAGCAGTTGTGATCAGCTGGACTGCAGGGATTGCTGAACCGCGACAACTTCGACTAGCTGGAATGCAGCGGCATCGGGCATTGCAGATGCTGCGATCAGCAGGACTGCGGGAATGATGAGCCAGACTGCAGCACCTACGTTCAGCTGGACTGCAGGAACTGCGAGCATAGCTGGACTGCACCATCTGTGATCAGCTGGACTGCAGCAGCAACGAATAAATCTACACTGCAGTAGCAACGATTAGCTGGACTGCAGCAGCAGCTGCTGAGTGACTGGACTCAAATAGTTTGATAAACATAGGTGTAAAAGTTATAAATAAAACTTGACAACATCAGTTGCGTCCAAATGAGTGTCACCAGACTGCATCAGTTGCGTCCAACTGAGTACAAAATTCGCAGGAAACTGGACTGCATCGGTTGCGTCCAACCGAGTGCAACAGTTGCCTTTGAACTGGAGTACAATAATTCGATCAATATAACTATGGCAGTTTAACATTACTAAAAAAATATTATGCGTAAAAATATTATGGTGTATGCTCGCCCCCTCTTAATCCTGCAATTCATTGGAGGATTAAGAAGTTCGGGTTACCTGAAGTTTGGATTTTTGGAAGCCGAACTCCTCATTGCATTTAGGCGCCATGTAACTTGCCCGCAATCGTATAGAGTGTTTACGTAGCCTTCCCCAAAGGAGTCATTTCAGACCATGAGGTGTCACATATCTCGCCCCCAAGTGATAGTCAGTCACATTGAAGTGATATGCAACTCGCCCCCAGCAGATAGTAATTGTCATGCTGCTCAATGTTCGCACAAGGGTGCACTTCCTTGCTGCATTTTGCTCGCGCATGGAATTTTGAAGATGCCGGCTATCCGGAATTCGCGCGGGGGGCCAATCCCACTATTCCAGATTTGCGCAGAGTTGAGATGTGTGCATCCCCTCGTTGAGAAAATGCCTATTTAAAATGTTACTGCGACTTCGTTTACGAAGTGATTAGGATGCTCACTAGCTATGTCAATGTTTTCCAGCGACGATGATTGTATGTGGGACTGGAATGCACCAGTCAAGTCCAGACTGGATTGAAGATAGTTGCCACAGAACTTTGTTTCAGCAGTGGTGAGTAAAACTGTATCGAAACAGTGTTGGGTAAATTCGGACTACAGCAGTTCGATCAACTGGACTGTAGGAATTAAAAGGGACTGTGGCATCTCGATCAACATGCCAGCAGTTGTTTCTATGAAACAAGATAACAACAGTTCGATCAACAGACTGTAATATTTATGTAGAAAAATTACTGCAGCAGTTCGATCAACTGGACTGCAGTATTTTCCATGGTGATTGAATGTGACCGTTTCTGGTGCTGTCATTTTAAATTTCTAAAAATTTAATTTTCTCCGAAAACTGAAATTTCACTTTTACGACGTTGGGAATGGACATACCATCTCAACGGGCCGGAAATTACTCAATTTTGATGCACAAAGAAGAAGTTATCGAAGAATTGGTTGGTTAGCGCCATGCTCCAAATATGTTGATGTCGTGATTTCACCCCAAAAATATTTTTTCTCCAATTGTAAAATTTTTCCTTCACGGTGTTGGATATTGAAACCCGATCGCAACGAGCCAAAAATCACCCAATTCGGACGTGAGATGAAGAAGATATCAACGAAACAAATAGTTAGACCAAGCCCAAATGGGGCGTATAAATCCGTCAGCCAAATGAATGTGGGATGAAAAATCCAGGACTATCAAATTAAATTGCGTCGCGCAGCATAGGATCAGGTCCGCGACATTAAGTTGCATCGCGTTACACTGGATCGGAAGTATGGAAATATCTTGCACCGCGGGGTACTGAATCAGAACTTCAATTAATCTTCTCAAACTAATCTCCGATTAATATTAATCGCCATACAATCTCCGATTGATTCATATAATCGGCCGGTCAAGTATTGTTAGAGGGTCAGCGAGAGTGTATGTAACCCATCTTATATAAACCTTCAGGTCTTGTGCATGGGGTAGTTGACCCAGTTCTTGCCCAATATTTGATTTGGCGTTTGGATGTGAATCTAAGAAATGAAAGTGGTAAACACTATATCTTACTACAGTCGATTAAACTATTTTGACTAGTTATATCTTACAACAGTCGATTAAACTATTTTGTGATAAGAAGTGAGATTTATGTTTTGCAGAATTTGTAGGATGTTGTTGCTGGGAATCGATCACTGCCCCGATCGTCAATAGATGTTGTTGCTGGAATCACCGATTAATCGCCACGATTGCCGCTCGATGCAGCCACCGGCAACAACTTGCCGTAGATGCTGACGTCGTTAACTAGATGCTGACGTCGTTAGGAATATGCAGACACCGTTAGGAATATGCTGACGCCAGTTAGAAATATGCTGACGCCGTTAGTCGCTGACTCTACCGTATGGTGATGACGTGGCGTGCTTCTTGCTGACGTGGCATATGCCACGTCATCACTCATGCTAACGTGGAGAACTTCCCGCTGACATGTCATCTTCTACGTCAGCACTCCTACTGACGTGGATATCTCCCTACTGACATGTCATCTGCCACGTCGTCACTCCTGTTGACATGACGATCTCCTTACTGACGTGTCATCTTCCATGTCATCACTCCTGCTGACGTGGCTCTTGCTGACATGGCACTTTGATGATGTGTCACCCATGCTGACGCGTCACTTGCTGGTTGGCTAGGAATTGGTGACGTGGAGCGCTTAAGTGGAACTTTTTATCCCAACTTGGAGTTCTTTCTCATGGGGTTGTGGGTTGAGTGTTTGATAGTAGGGGTGAGCAACGGACGGACGAATGCAGATTAGGGGTCACCCACAACCAAACCGTCAAAGTTGCGGATTTGGAAAATGGAACCGTGACCGTCCCAATCACCAGCGGGTTTGACCTCTGCGGATCAACGGATTGTACGGGCCGGATGCGGATTAACCGCGGAATTATTTTAAAAAAAAAAAACTAATTTAACTTTCCATCCATGCTTAGAGGGTCAGCGAGAGTGTATGTAACCCATCTTATATAAACCTTCAGGTCTTGTGCATGGGCTAGTTGACCCAGTTCTTGCCCAATATTTGATTTGGCGTTTGGATGTGAATCTAAGAAATGGGCTTCAGTTTATTTATAGGTTATTCAGGGGATATTGTGTTCAAGCCTACGGTGCGGATGAATCCACGGTTTTCAATACCCAACCGCACCCAATCCGCTAAAATGTGCGGATTTGAGAATCCCACCCGTGTTCGGCCCATACGTCTTGCGGTTTGGGTCAAATCCCACCATCTGGAAATAGTAGAACGGCCCAACAAAACCTTATCTTGTCTTTCTTCTCTGTAATGGCAATTGGCAACATTGATTTTCTTCTCCAATTACCCATAAACATAATATTATGTTTCCCTCTCCAATTTCTAATCTCCACAGAAAAATCACATACCATAGAGGAGAAATTTATGAACAATAATCTCACCCTTAGAAAAAAATTTCCATTTAACAATAGGACCCTCGTGCAAACCTGACCCATCCAAATCATGGTAGGGATAAACCAATCTCATATGTTGGCCTTAATCTGTAAGATCGAAGATGGTCCCGTAGTCCTTCCCTTTTGTATTTTCCTCGAACATACGCAACTCACAAAATAGAAACAAAGAAGTTGCACTTCCAAGAGAGAAGATGATTGCATGTGACTCGTGAACGATCGTTTTAATTAATGTCTCCTTTTTCCACCCAAGCTACACCACGACCCTGAACTTATCCACCAGAGTCCTTCCTCTCCTACTTAGATAATCTCCAGTGAGAATATATAATATATATTTTGAATTTCTTCGATTCCTGCTTAATACAAATCAATGCTTAAAGATCAATGGGAAACATGGGATACTGGTATTTAAATTTATTTTTCAGCTAAACATCAATTATAAGAGGGAATTTTCCGAAAACAGGTTTTCAATATGGGTCGTTTGGAGTCTTTCAATCAAATATGAAAGGTAACATCTGTTAGAGTTTACCTGAAAGGTAACGTTTGGTGCCCAGTGTTTCGTTGGGTCTTCCAACTGGGATGTGTCGTTAGATCCAACTGGTAAGCAATATGGGATGTGTCGTTGGGAGTCTTTCAATCAAATGTGAAAGGTAACGTTTGGTGCCCGGTATTTCGTTGGGTCTTCCAAACAAATGTCTGTTAGAAATTACCTGAAAAAGGTGACGTTTGGTGCGAACTTATGGTATGGGATGAGTTGGCGATGTGGATTGTGGTGAGATGGAAAGATTTGCTGATGTGGGTCAACCACATATCAGAATAATTATGGTATCGACATGTGGCATTTTTGGTGTCCCTTATTATAAAGAAAGATATGAAGGCAATTGTCATGTTGGTCGTCTTTATTTTGTAAATTCTTTGTTCATTGAGTTTGTAATATTATCTCTTCCAGGTAGAGGTGATGTTCAATAGCGTGCTTCAAACGTACATCCAAGATTGCCTTTTTGAAATCATGATGAATACAACAACATTTTGGATTTCTTTGAATAGTTGGGAATCAACTATGAAACATATATAAATCATACGTACATCCAAGATTGCCAACTTATTTTATCAAATCATAATTTGAATACAACAACATTTTGGATTTTGTCTTTCTTCATAAAATTGAATTGGGAATCAAAACAAAGTGAGAATGGTGCATATCATAAATCAATAAATGAACCTCCTCGTGACGAATTCCTTACCTGATTGATGAACATATATAGTTCTACTGGTTTTCTGTAACATGTCGTTAAAGATTATATTCTCCAATAAAAATACCTCCAATTCAGTTAATATGAATGCGGTTGTCATATTCGTCGTCCTTCTTTTGTTAATTCTTTGTTCATTAAGTTTGTTAAACCATCTCTTATCGGTGGACTAGAGGTTTTTTAAGTATGTTGAATGGCGTGCTTCAAGCGTACATCCCAGATTGCATTTTTGAAATCATGAATACAGTGACAGTTTGGATTTCTTTGAATAGCTGGGAATCAATTATGAAACATAAATCATATACACACTTAACTTATTTAGGGAAAAATATTTGATGGGGGGCGTTTTCTGATGGGGCATGGGGGACAAATCATATCTTGACACGTGTCTTTGCTATAAATTGATTCCATCATATTTTGTTTCCAAATATATAAAAGAAGTGTATTTTTGGTGAAAATAATGGTTATCTTAATTGGTGATATTTTATCACTTATATTTTTGGTAATAGAATTTGTTAAAACTATTAATTGAAAAAATACAAGTCAAGACATGATTTGTCCCCCATGCCCCCATCATAAAACACCCCCATCAAAAATTTACTCCTGAAAAGGATGTAATTCTTCTCTGAAGAAGAGATTATATTAAAAAATGATCTTCCACCTTCAAAAGGTGATGACGGCGTATTCCTTAGCTTCTTCTAGGTTAGAATGCTTTTTGATATTAAGGTGCAAGACATCCATCTAAAAGTCTTAATTTTTTGAGAGGAGAAATCATTATGTTGATGATAAATTGTTATTGTGGATGCTGTTGAAGAATCATCCACGAATTTGTTGTAGTGATCTTGTTTCCAGTGATGGATCATCATGATGAACTTAGATTTGATATTTGTTGTTGTTGAATTTTAGGGTTAGGGTTTGGGGTTATTTGTCTACACAAATAAGATTTTTGGATGAATAGAGATTTCCAAGGAACAACTTTTCTTCTTATGGGGCTGAATGAGATATGCCATTTTAGCGTTGATTTATTTATAGTACATGATCTGACAGATCACCACTATCTTTTCACTCCCGTAGTTGTTGGCTGCCTAATCTTCATAGACAGCAATGAGCACTACACCAAATCAAGGATTTTCTTATGAAAAAAAAGTGTTACCAAAAAATAGAAGCTAATTTCCCTAACTAGAAAATATGGTTACCTATATGCAGTTATATAATGTGTTAGTATGTTAACTAACACTTTTTGTCCATTAGGAAATCAAATAAGCTAACACTTCATTTCCATTACAATATTTATCCTAACTATTGATATTTTACACTTCCTATTTATTTTGTAATGTAAGGATTGTGTTATAACCCTTGCTAACTCTTTATATAACAGTTCAAGTGGCTAATAAAGAGATGACATGTGTCTTATTTTTTGACCAATAAAGAAAAACCACGTGTGTAATGTTTACAGGGTACATTCAGGTGACCCGAGCAAGTTCCGGCTACCTGAAAATGTCATGTTCCGGTGACCTAAGGTTCCGGCTACCTGAAAATGTTAGTTTCTGGTGACCTGAAAATATACTGTGGTTCATCTCATGCATGTGATCAGATTCAAATTCAAGTGCAAATATATAACAACAATGTTGGTGAAACAACAATTCATATTCATATCCAGTACTATTTGATCCCAAAACGACAATTTACATTGCAACCATTCTAAATTCATAGTACAAAACTGAAACATTTGGGAAAATACAACCAACAACCTTCTTGATCTATAATTATTTCCAAATCATCAGCAGTAACCAGCAATGCAAAGTTCACCAACGAAAACTGGACCGAATTCCCTCCCAAGGATGAAAGCTTCCATAAATCAACCTGCAAAGTATGACAGAAAATATACATATTAAAATTTGATTGACAAAACAAGTGAACTATCAAAATTTGCAACACAAATTTGTTTGTCTGCTCAGTTAAACCGAGAGACAATTTGTCACTCTAAATCGATGAAAGAAAGATTTGCGAGAAAATAATATAGTGCTAATGAAATATATAGGTGCTTGCTTCCTAGAGAACGGTTCAATTGATATGACACATATCACGTGGTGTGTTTTGTGAATTGTATTCTACTAATGGGATCTTTGACCCTATTGGTGAAGAATCAATGTAATTTTGTGAATTATATCTAAAAAGAGCATCAAGTTGAAGATACCTTTCAAACTAAAATAATTACATGCCTTGTTGTGCTCATAGCAACAAAGACCACCAGGTTTCCCGCTAACTCCTTCAAGAGACTTAATTCTTCTTTTAAATCTCTTTACATCATCTCTTCATCAACTTGCTCCAACACTTTCCCCTGTTTTACTATTAAATCAGTCAATTGTTCATAAATCAACAAAAGAAATACGTTCTACTTTAATTCACTCAAATTCTCTTTGACAAATATGCATCAACATGATCATAGTAGAGAAGAATCCAAAAAATATTAAGATCTAAAGTCAGAGAGAGCACTGTTGTATACCTTCAATGTTTCACCATCTTCTGTCAGTTACCTATTGAGTTTTAAGTACCTGGAGGGAAACACCAAAAACGTTAACATCAAACAAGTTATATGGTTGAGAAAACTAGAGTACAAATCTATAAAGTGCATACACAACGAAGAAATACTCACTTCTCATCAGATGTTTTGGTTGCACAAGTCTAACAAACACCCAAATTGTTCAGAACTAGTGACACGGGTGAAGAAACTACAAATCGCGTACGACGTAAGAATAAACTGAGGACAACCTAAACTACAAGCAGAAAAATTAGCATTGTTTTAAACCCTTCAAGGGGGTGGAACGGTCACAATAGTTGAAGTGAAGGTTGTTCATAAACTAGCAGTTGTACATGCAGCTACTGCTGACAAGGTTTAGTGGTAATAAAAGGGACAATTTTAGACTTGTAAATGAATACAAGTATTGTTTATTCTATCCTAATATTTTAAGAGATGTTCAGTACCTAGAGCCCATATCAGAGTTGCTGATGGTATAGCTAAGTTCACAAGAATAAACCAGAGCAATCATGTCTTCCTCGGGAACTTCAATATGCACCAAACTGATCACAATAACTCCAGATTCAAGCTCATCGAATGTAATCCTCACCTGCAACAAACAAATAATCAATATCCAAAAATCCATAATCAATCCAATTCAATAAGAAAAAATAAACTCAAAGTAACGTGATATATTACCGTAGAGTAAATCCCATCATCCCAATTCCCAAACCTCCATTTCTGAGCAATCAATTTCCCATCTTCAAGTTCCAAATTAGTCCCAGTAATAGATCCCATCAAACAAACTAAACTCCCCACCAACTTCCTTACTTATCTTTGCATTACTCTGCATAAAAGCTTTCTATCTATTCTCATCCATCTACAACCCGCCTTTCGCCATACTCTGAACATAAATCCTAACTTTGTCCTTCAGAAACAGCACCCCTTTCGCAACAAAAGCATCCTTCAATCTCTTACTGGTTTGATCTTCCAACTGTATGCATTTCATCAATCATCTGGAAAAATCAACAAGAAAGAACATCAAAACCATATGAAATTGGTTATTCAAAGACAAACACAAATTCTATAAGTTTGAATAGATATATCAGAACGGTATTTACTTAAATCTAAGAAGCCAATGATCATCTTCACTAACAGAGTAAGAAAATCCCCAAATTGAAAATACCTAGTTTAAGATCGGGATGAAAAAAAAATAAAAAAAATTTGAACATCTATTGCAACAAACAAGATAGACAGCGTTAGGGTTCATGAAACTATACATTTTTGAATCTCCAATAGTCTTATTCTTCTTCATTAATTCTTCTTTTACATGAGAAAGAGTAAAGAACAAACCATATTAGATCAAATCAAAAAAGATCATAAAAAAAAAACAACAAATTAAGCTCGGGATTATACCTCAATCCTTGGTTAATAGATTGAAGAACAATTATTATCACAGAAAAAGGGTTGTTTTTATTTCAGGGGACAATATCAAATTTTTAGGGTTATGAATGTTACAATTAAAGGCTTTTTTTCGATTTGACATTGGTTTTTGATTCAGAGATTAACAAGGATTCAAAGATTCTTAGGGTTATGAACACGAATTTGTTATGAGAGGGTTTTGGTTAAGGCGGAGTTAGAGAGGAGAGAACAAACCGAGAAAGAGAAAGGAAAGCAGAGAAAAAGGAAAGTGAGAGGAGAAAAAATGTTTAGGTTTTTGTATAAAACACTTTGGACGTTAGATTCCTCCTCATCCGGATTACGGAGATTTATCAACGGTAGACAATTAGTTTTGGATTCTCCTACATATTGAGACAAGTGTGTTTCTTTAGAACACAAGTGTATTTCTTTTGAACCTTCGTAAGACCAAAATTCAAAGTTTCATTTTTCGAAATACTCTCACTTTTGGTAGGAATGTAGATTTTTATAGGAGACACATGTCACCAAAGTATTAGCTTCAAATTAATCGCCGTTTAGATGTTTTAGAGAAAAAGGTGCCACCATGTCAAGATTATGTCAAAAGAATCAGAAATGAAATCAAGAACTGTTATTCTATTTGTGTTTTTGTGTTTTCTCTTTGATCTTCCGGTTTGAATTTCGACTAGTCACAGAGGTCATGAAGTAATTTCGACTAGTAATACAGTTCATAAACTTCAAATGTGGTATAACGGTATACAAACTGTGAACCAAGAAGCTCCGGGGGTTTTGACTTCAAACGTAGGATGACACGTCATCGAAATCGATAAATATGAAGCTCAGTGTCGATCGGTTCGAACTTCAAATGTGGTATCACGACAAACAAACTATCAACCACAAATCTCCGGGAGGGTTTTGACTTTAAACTTAACATGATATATCATCGAAATCGATAAATATGAAGCTCAGTGTCGATTTGAACTTCAAATATGGTATTACGACAAACAAACTATGAACTACGAATCCCGGAGAGGGTTCTAACTTCAAACTTATCATGAACATCATCAAAATCGATAAATATGAAGCTCAAAGTTGATTCGAACTTCAAATGTGGCATAACATCATAAAAACTTTGAACCAAATTTCAAATTCTAGTAATGATTGATTATGGGTTATGGTAAATATTCAGACTTAGTGTGGAAGAGGTCACTAAGCATATATGAGAACATAGGTAGCTAGGGTTGATGCGTCGGTGTAGAATATGACTCAGTGAGAGCATATCGATGATAATATGAACAATATCAGTAGGTTTATGATTTCGATGAAGGATAATATGACAAACACCAGTACATAGGTTTAAAACTCATGTGAAGAATTTAACTTGGAAGAGGCCATTAAGGATGATATGAGAAACATTTATAGGTTTAGAGCTCTGACGAAGATTCCAACTTAGTGGCAGAGGTCCTTAAGGACAATATGAATAATATTATTGACCTCGATTGTACAAAAAGTCAATTTCCCAAAAATGAATGGATAATGAATTACATTCTAAATATTTGTTAGGAAATTAATGATACAAACTTTTATCACGAGGACACGAATCTAATTGTGTTAATGTATTAAACATACTTAATGGTGCAAAAGTGATGACAGAGATAGCACTGATTGATTGACAAGATATAGTGAACCAGGCGTGATTCAAACACGCATCTTCCGACGTGGGGTCAGACGTGCTACCATTGCACCACAAGTTCGGCATATATTCTGTATGTGGGTTTCAACATTTCTAAGGATTTTAAATAAAGTTATACAGATAGAGGTTGCGGAAAGTTGATAAAGGGATCGATACTTGTAGACATACACTGTTATTCCAAACTAAGATTAAGACCAATTATTCTAAAACCAATAGGCTAAAATTGTAGTTCATTCGGTGCGCAAATTTCCAGTAATCCTACGACTTGGGCAACATTAGAAAATTTAAGTTGAATATCACATTTATTAAACTAATCAGTCAAGATAGACATTACTCTATACCTTGTTTGCAATCTGTATTTGAGGCTCTCTGCATTCAGATGCATAATACATAAACTTGTTTAAAAAAATTCATCAACTCATTTTACAAAACCATGTATCATTTATTCCAAGTACCAATTTTTTCTTTTCTGTTTGAGCATCTCATCTCCAACTGCAAATTTTTTGATCCAGTTGCCTGTAAAACCCGAAAGATGTCAACATAAAAACTGTGTCCAAAATCGCTAATTAACATTGACTCAAAATTATCATTAGTAGCAGCTTTGTCTTCTAGGAACTCAGAATATTTCCAGTAACAATAGCACCAGAGAGAAATGAAAACTCAGTTAAAAGAATTCCGGAGTCACATAACTAATGCTATACATATGCTAATGCTTTCCTACATAAGTGATAAAAATAAATGACGGAGAAATCAAGCTGCCAGACAGGAAGTAAAACAGGGTTGTAAGTCCAGATTCAGTTAAAACGACAAACTACAATGTAACATGTTTCATTAAGTTATGTTGGGGACTGAAACCTTCGTCTTATGAATATATTGAATTCTGAAGTTTCAGACAAACAAGAAGTTAAGACCCTACAAGGGCCCCAACTAGTACAGAGCATATAACATCTACATCATAAATAACATGAATAGATACATGCTTAAATGGTGATGAGTCAAGAGGTCACACCTAGATGCAAAGATGTAAGGGTCCAAGACGCTTATAAATTTCAAATCCAATGTAGTATATTGTCATCCGAACACTACAACAAGCAAAATGGATGACTTATCCAAGAACCCACCTTTGCTGGACTTTATGAATTTTTAAACCGGTGCACTGGTTTCTCAATTGACATCCACCTGACGAAGAAAACATTGACATCCAAAATTACAAATTGGTACTCAAGTATAGGCATGTACAAAAGGTCGGTATAGCCCCCTTAGCTTATTAAGTAGCTTTTTGATATTCAAATTGCAGTAATTTATGCACACTTGAATTTTAATCAAAATAAAGTGAAGGCAGCAAAAAGAGTGACAATGTGGAGTAAGGGGTTCATTATATTATAGAATGCTATATTTTACCATGTCAAAGATGGGATACTCAGCCTTGAAGCGAGTGCAGTAAAACTCTACAATCTGTTCATTGTTTCCTGCAAGTTCCTGGCCCCCAAACTGGTTACATGGGAAAGCCAATCTTTGATTCTTGTATTTATCGTACACCTGACTTAGCTCCATGTAGTATGAGTTTGTTAATCCACTGCAGAAACCAAACCCCCCACCCAAAAAAAAAAAAAGAGTTCATGCCTCTAAATAAATAAAACACATTTAACCTGAGCAAACATTTTAAAAACTATATTGAGAAGCAACCAACTTAAACAATCAAAGGAGCCTTTCCCTTGTAAGTTCTTAGATCCACATCATCTCCTCTAGCATCCTGCAATTCAGACACACAAAATAAGAACCCAGGTACTTCTTTTTCAGCAATTGGGCATAAAAAAAATGCTACACAAAAATTGAAATTAAGCACATTAGCATCTCATCTGGTGTGAAAGAAAGCAGTAAAGTATACGATAGCTAATGGCATCTTTATATATATAAATTTATACAAGGAATGTTTCTACATAGCTAAGCATAAGATGCTAACGAGTATTGAATTTCTAAGGCCTCGTGTGCGCAAAACTTAAACAAAGATTATTTACTTTTTCCATACTGGAGAATGTGTTTTCGGTTGCATCCAGCAATAAAGACTTCTGGCTAGTATCGTCGAAAATTCTTTGATCATTGCATTTTCTAAAGAGGGGCTTTCTTTGCTGTACCATCCAAGTCATAGCAGATGTACTTGTACAAAATGAATGCCCATTTTTTTTTCCTTAGCTATCATATTCAAGTGATGTTCCGGTTTTATAAATGTAAATTTTAAAGACCCAAGTCCGAAAAGAAGTCCTTAAAAATAATCGAGATGTGCACGGTTGAGATTGTCAGAATACCAACCATTTCCTTTTCTAATCGGTAGAAAACCAACTATATTGACTACCGGATCTAACTATGCTATTGCTTAAGTTCTCCATAACAAAGATGTGAAACCCACTGAGGAGCTCACCTACAGCAAGAGCACTAAGAAAAAAAAACTTATTCAAGAATTAATGTTGGAGGACTACATTTCTTCTTAGGCAGAGACGTATAACAAAGATATAAATTCTTGTTATAGGTGCGCAGCATTTAAGAGTTCATTAGTGCTTCCGACTCTTACAATGGTGCAGACTCAAGGAATTAATGTTCATTAGTTTTTTTGAGGAGAACCGGTAATTCCATCTACCCCATTTTGAAATTTGGTTTCGCCACTGTCCTATCCTATAGATTCGCAGGGTAAAGAGGAACAAAAATAGGTAAAGGATGATAAATCCAGGTAAAAAAAATGCACCTGATATTTAGTCAAGCACCTCCTAATAGCACGAGTCTTTTGATCTTCTTTGCATCTTCCAAGTGCAGACTTCAACTTATGAGAAATCACAGCAAACACTTGTGTGATTAGTAGCCTAACCACCTTGCTGCATCCAAACGTATAACAACCAAGTTAATTCACCCATCTTCCATTTCACCTATGTATAGAGGTTTCTATGTGTAATGAGCTTCAATAATCCATAAATACAGATATCATTATGTTGACCCATCACTATAAAACCGCATGCAAACAAAACCCCCTAATCAAAATCCCTTTAGGATCCTTAAACTCCAACAAATTTCAAGGCACTTCTATAAGGAATTTTATCAAATAGGTGTTGAGCATTGTAAGCTGAAATTATACTAAGATGTATACAAAAACAATTACTTTCTAATGCCATATCAAGAGTACCCCTAATTTTACTTCAACTTCTTTTGGTTTTGTTCAAATCACGAGAACATAATAAGTACTTAAGAACCGATAAATCACAATAGGAAAATCTAAGGGACCTCATGGTTTGCTTCTTCTATTGCAGACCTCTCTTTCTCAGAAATTACAAAAATTACTTGCGCAATTGATACCTTGGCCATCTTGCTGCATCCAAACACACACTACAAAAAATTAAATAGATGCTCAATAATGTTGTTCCCTAATTTACTGATGAGGTAAATTTGAAACTCAATGCCTCTGAATATATCCGGTAGACCGAATATGTTGTCAGGAAACTTGGGGTTGGTAAATTTGAAATACAAGTGAATTACAGTATTCCTCTGGATGGATGGTCATACGAAGGCATACGAGTACACTTGTAGGAGTTACCACACCCATCAGTAAGTCAATGGTGAATGGTAAGGATATAAACTTCAGGTGTGTAACAAAAACACTAAAGCATTCTACACTGAAACTTCAGGTGAGTAACAAAAGCTTCAGTAAGTCATACAATGGTAAACTAAAAAGCAGTCTACACTTAGAAAGCTACATCACAAATAACCAACCACATGGAAAAAACTGCTAAAATTATGAAACAAAATTAATCCTCAAGGTCAAGGGCTACTGCTAAAACTAAGAAACAAAATTAACCCTCAATTAATCAATTAAACGGACAAAATCAGAAACCCCCAATTTAAACCCAATTTAAAAAATCTCATTTAAGCCCTAGGTTCATAATTGAAAAAAAGTAATAAGATTAATCGAAGTAGAAGAAGAGAATCATACCAGAAACAATGTGAATGAGTCGAAGAAGAAGAAAAGAATCATTATAAATTTTGTAGAATCTAGATGAAACTCCATCTTTGTGTTATTTCTCTTCAAGTTCATCTGAAATTAATGAAATTGAAGAAACAAAGAGAAATCAATCATACGATGACGATGGGTATTTTATTTAATCAATTAGAAGGATGATGGATTTGGGTTCCTTGAGTTCAGTTTCAATTGAAAAGAGAGAATTTTGTTCTCGGGTTTTTTTGTTAATGAAAGAGAGATAGCAAAAAAAATAATATGAAGAATTTTCTTCTTTCGGCTGGACCTTGTGGGAAGAGTTGGAAATTTGGCTAAGTTAGAATTCGGTTCTTCTATCTTTTGGTTCCAGGTCTAGGTTATTCCAATGTTCTAGAACTTAAATTGGTTCCAAGTAAAAGATTTATAAAATCTTAAAATCTATTTTTTTATTTTCTAAATTCAAAAAGGTGTTGGTTCCCAACTTGTCGCTAGGTTGCCAACCAAAATAAAGTTTATCAAAAAAAAATAAAAAAAAATGTACTTTCTTTTAAAAAAAAAAAAAAATTGAAAAAAAAAATTATTGTGTTAGCTATGATCAAAATGTGTTACTAACAAAAATGGTAAAGTGTTATAAACATGGGGTTCATTTTAGCGTACACATAATTTTGGGTAGAAATAGTGGTAATAGTGATTTAGTTTAGAGTGTGATATATATGAATAACACAATTTGAATAGTTATTTAGAGCATCCACAATCATAGATTATCCTAAAACCAAAAACTATACCAAAAACTATTTTTTTTTGGTTTTAGTGGTGTTTCAAAACAATGGGTAGAGGCTAAAATTTTAGTCAACTGAACATGCAAGTTACGCCCCATGGGGCGGACAAAAAATCATGCTCCCCATGCGGATCTTCATACTACGCTTGAAAAAAAAAAAAAAAAAAAAAGGAAAACTGCATGGGGCGGACAAGAAAGCATGAGCCCCATTGGGGCGGAGATTCAAAGTGCGCCCCATGGGGCGAACGTTTAATAGACATTTGTGTTACGCCTGGTTGCGGCGCGGACATTGATTTACGCCTGGTTGCGGCGCAGACTTTTGGTTTACGCCTGTCATCAGGCGCACTTTGAAATTCCTCCCGACTATAATCAGTTTTAGTCGAGACTAATTTGGTCGAGATTTCACTCTCTCTCCAACTAAAACCAAATATTTAGTTTTACTCCAGCCCCACTGCGATTAGTTTTCTCGACTATATGGGGTTTAGTCGAGTTTTTAGTCCATGACTGTGGACGCTCTTAGTTGTTATAAATTAATTCCTAATTATGGTAACTATTACCTAATTTGCTAACTCTTTAAATGGGTTACTAGAATCATAATGAATTTCTTGAGTTAGCAAAATAAAATTAGTTAGGAAACCTATTGTTAGAAAAACCTAGATATGGTGTAGTGGAGCTTCCTCCCCATATCAACCACAGTCCAATTTTGTGCACACTTAGGGGCGGAGCCAAGATTTCCAAGAAGGGAGCATAAATTTCCTTTGGGTAGATGATTTTTTTAGAACCCTATTTTGGGGCAGACCCAATAATTTTGGGGCATACATATAGGACAAAAACGTGGGTGCCTATAGTATTTCAAGGGTGTCCCTTATCCTAATGGTTGTTAAGTTACTATAACAAATGAGGGGTATTTTAGCATTTTTGAAAATTTGAGGATAAGGGCCACCTTGAAATACAGGTTCGGCTAATTTATGCACTACTTTATGAAAGCCGAACTATAGGTTCGGCTAATTCATGCTTGACTTATAAAGCCGAACTATTCTTGTTTATTATGGTTCGGCATACATATTATCTGTCGAACCTTACTCTGTTGCGCCGAACTATTTGCAAAAATCATAACTTTTGGTGAAATCAAGCTACAAAACGAACATTAAACAACTTATACAACCATACATGTCTATTATTAGCATTGGGTTCCTCATGAATATACTCATCTGCGGGATTTGGCTCCATAAAGGAATCATCTTGAACTTGAGAAAAATGTTGAGTTTGGGTAAAATCATTTTCATAATCCAACATCATCCATTTCCGGATCTCCAACGTAATTGATATGTATTTTCTTAGATTTACGTGATGAAGATTCACCTACCTCACTCGAATTTGTATCACACATCTCTTAATAATCACAAAGATCACAAAAAAAGAAAAAAAATTCCCTCCTCTCCTTCTTCTTTCCCCCTTCTTCTTTTTCTAAAATCACTAACAAACTATCTTTAAATATAAAATTATTATCATAAATTAACACTAAACTAATTTTAATCATTACCAATTAATTAATTTTAATTATCACTAATTAAACACTAATCAAATGAGGGGTATTTTAGCATTTTTGAAAATTTGAGGATAAGGGCCACCTTGAAATACTAATGGCACCCGGGGTTTTGTCCTATATGTATGCCCCAAAATAGGGTTCTTTTTTTAGGGGTGCAAAACGCAAAACTAGGCTTATAGATAGTTAAAAAAATTGTTTGGGCCCAAAAATCGCAAAATTACACCAATAAAATTGTTTTGTTTCATGCACACTCTTTAAAGGAGTGTGCACAAAATTTGACTCCAACCGACCATGATGAAGTGTCTGCTTCTTACAGCAAGTCTTATGGTAGAGGAATTTCATCTTCCAAATTATATGTCACCTAGCTATTTGGAATACATCCTCAATGTGCAAGTCTAATGGTGGAAATCTTCCAAAATGGCATAAAGAGAAGTAACTCTAAATTATTGGGATTAATTCCAAAACTTATCTTTAAAGGGTCCACTGCCCATTCACATGATTAAACTTTTTTTGTTTTTCTATTTTTTATTCTGATATAAAATAGTTATTTGGTTACAGGCTTAACCACTTAGAAAATAACACGTGTATATATTTTATTTTATACAAAGTAAAACAGCCGAAGTTATCTGGTTTGTAGGCATTTTATTAGGCGCAAATCTGTTTCTCTCTCTTAACACTATTTAAATTGGCGTTAAACGCCATTCACTTTAGCATTTTCGTTGGATTGCAAATACTGTTCCATGAAACCTTGGAAGATGGCTTGGAAAAAGTGTGGAACACCCATATTTCGAAGCAATTAGACTTGGCATTCCACATTTTTTCCATGCTTGGAATTGCTTGGATTCCACCACAAGACTTGCTCTTATCTGAAACGGTGTGGAAATTAACCATGGATAGGAGGTTAATTTGCCAGCCGAGTTAGCCATTTGCAAAAATTGACTAGGCCCAGTTTTAATTTGCGCCTATTGCCCATCATTTCGGATGGTTTTTACATCTAAGTCATCAAATCCACTCAGCTTTCATTTTTTATTTATCGGTGTTGTTCATTGATTTCTTTTAATGTTCGACCTGCATCGAACGCTATTACCTCCAGTTCCGTTTCAATGCAGCTAGTTGTTGCAAATACCTTGGGAAGTTTAGCTCTCCAAAGTTACCGATTGCAGTCCGACACTGTGCTACGACAAAACATCTCTTAAGAATCCAATAGAAAATCAGCAACTCAGTTACCGATTAGATAATCTGATGTAAAAGTTGTGTAAGTAAAAGCAGTACATATATGTGTGAAAAATCAGTGAGAGAGTTCCTTGAAAACCCTAGGAGCAAGGTTTCCACGCCGCCACCTTTTCTACTTCTTCTTCTTAGATCCCACACAAGAAGGATATTTCATTTTTCCTCTTCTATCAGAGTTCTGAGATGTCCAGACCTGCTGAAAAATAAGCTCAAGTTCAATTTAATCAATCAGTGAGAAGAAAACAACAAAATCCACAAATAATGGCTTCTAATCATGGATGTGAAACTAGTTCTGTATGGGAATCTCGTGGTGATAGCAACACCGATCCATCTCTCAATCCAGAATAATGATATCTCCTCTCAAAACAATTGTGTAGTTGATTTCACTGCGTCTCATAACTTGAGTCAAATACTTGTTAAAGCCCAATAGAAGAGGCTGATTAAACTGAAGATGAAACCTGCAGTTTGATGACGTATATAGAAAGAGCACTATAACTCTAAATACAATTATTTTCCGATTAATATCTTATGTTTGAATCTGCAATTATTTTATTTCAGTTACCATTATTTCGTTTGGAATAATTGTGTTGGGCTAATCTTAAACAAAATATCTTTGTAGATTTTGAACGATGAATTGATTCAGTACATGCTAGGATTTGTTCAATTTGTCAAATGTTTGAGTAATTGCGATATTTGATGCTCATTGGTAATCAGTACTTGTCATATATTTGTTTCATTTTTCATTTTACTACAAGTGTTGATTATTCTGAGATGAACTTCATTTTATCAATTGGATTCCATATGCTTTGAAATTGAGACTAAGCTGATTTGGCTTGGCTTTTGTACATATCTTGGATTTATTAGTGTTAGAATTTTGGGTGATTAAACTTAGATGATTTTGAAGAATTTTGATAATGAAGGAGTGGGAACTTTTGGTTCTTCTCACTCTCTCTCTATTTTGATTAATTGAAGAGATAATACTAATTCTCTTCTTTTTGTTTTTACAACTTATGGATGTCATGCACCCACATGTGTAGTCTACACACACACAACTTAAATATAAAGTTGACACTCCAATTACACTCTTAACATAACTCACATTACTCAACAATCTCCTCCTTAATGTGATGTTCTTCTACTCCTAGTAGTTCACGGAAATGTTGAAATTTTCCTTTGGGAAGTGCCTTGGTGAATATGTCCGCCAATTGGTCTTCCGTCTTGCAATATTTGAGTTCTATCTCACCATCTTCAACCGCTTCTCGAATGAAATGGTACTTGAGTTTGATGTGTCTTGCTCTACAATACTCAACCGAATTTTTGGACATAGCAATTGCCGATTTGTTGTCACAAAATATTTCGGTGCTTTCTTCTTGCTTCTCTTGAATGTCTTCCATAATCCTTCTTAGCCATACAACATGAGATGTAGCTATTGATGCTGAAATATACTCCGCTTCCGCTGTGGATTGAGCTACGGTTTCTTGCTTCTTCGATGCCCATGTAAATATACCCGAACCAAGAGAAAAAGCATACCCCGATGTACTCTTCATGTCATCAATACATCCTCCCAAGTCGCTATCACAATAGCCAACTAATTTGACATCCAAATTTCTAGAATACATGATTCCAAAATTCATTGTTCCTTGTATGTACCTCAACAACCTCTTTGCCGCGCCAAGATGTAGATGACTAGGTGAACTCATGAACCTAGAAAGCATACTTGAAGCAAACATGATGTCGGTTCTTGTATGTGTAAGATACAACAAGTTTCCAATAAGACCTCTATAGTAAGTCTCATCAATCTTTCTTCCTCCATCATCTTTCTTGAGTTTCTCATTCACTACAAGTGGTGTTGATGTGGGGTTACAACCAAGCATACCAAATTTCTTCAACACCTTTTCGGCATACTTGCTTTGAGAAATGAACACTCCATCTTCACTTTGGTGAACTTCAATACCAAGGAAGTACTTGAGCAAACCCATGTCACTCATCTCATATTTCATCATCATTTCTCTCTTGAATTATTCAATCATATGAACATCATTACCCGTAAAGATAAGATCATCAACATACAAGGCAACGATGAGAATAGACGTACCTTTGGTCTTCACATATAGTGTAGGCTCACTCTTGCTTTTGATGAAGTTTTTCCTTTTGAAGTATCCATCTATCTCACTATACCAAGCTCTTGGTGCTTGCTTGAGGCCATACAAAGCTTTCTTCAACTTGTAAACTTTGTCTTCTTCTCCTTCCACCACAAAACCTTGTGGTTGTTCTACATAGACCTCTTCATGGAGTTCTCCATTCAAAAATGATGATTTCACATCAAGTTGATAAAGTAACCAACCTCTTTGGGAAGCCATAGCAATCACGGCTCTAATGGTGTCAAGACGAGCAACCGGTGCAAAAGTCTCATTGTAGTCGATGCCGGGTTGTTGTGAATATCCCTTTGCCACCAACCTTGCTTTGTGCCTTTGAACTGATCCATCCACATTGTACTTCACCTTGTAGATCCACTTCACACCAATAACTTCTTTGTCACTTGGCCTTGCTACCTTCTCCCATGTATCGTTCTCGTCAATGACGAAAACTTCTTCTTCCATAGCTTTTATCCAAACCGGTTCTTTTGATGCTTCTTCAAAATTTTCTGGTTCCACCATACAAAAGTTGCATCTTTCATACACTTCACACAACCTTTGCATCTTCTTTGGTCGTGGTGGTGGTGATGTTGATGCACTAGTACTTGGAGACATACTTGGATATGCTTCTTGTCTTGTATTTGGAGGTGTTTGAGGTACTTGAATAGACGTACCTTTGGTCTTCACCTTCGGATCATAGGCTATGGATGCAAAATCAAAACAAAACAATAAGGAAAACTATTGATGAAATCAATTTTAATCAAAGCGCACAACAAAAATCAAAATACTGACCATGTTAATACGTCTAATATCACCACCATGGACAACACCACCACCTCCTAAGTTACTTATGTCGGTGACATAATAGGGAGAAAAAAATTAGAGTAAGGTTCCATAAGAAGATTAGCTTACCTGTCAAGAACAGATAATTTGTGTAGCATAAAACTGGAAGAACAACTCTCTCAAAAATCAATAATCAAAACGTAATGAAAGAATCAAAGGCTACTTTTTCGTGACACGAAACGCTAATCTGTTCACATGCGACATATTTAATCTTGCTTGCTCCTTCTATAAGACTGGTTAGCCAAGGATTTACGTATTGTTTTTCGTACAGATTTCCTAGTATGAGTTCTTAATTGGTTTCCTAATATAGTTTTGAGCCCAGTTTCCTGAATAATAGGGTCTTTTAAGTAAGGCGATTTCCTTAATAACATGATTTCCATAATAAAGCTGGAAACAAATGATTTCAAGATTTCCATAATATTTCGTTTCCTTATTAACGAAAAAAATTGGATCTTTTATTATTGACGTGACTTTGTCTAATATTTTTTTTTCTATAGGTCAATGGAAGTATTGTTCACCTGAAATGGTGTTACTAACCTGCAGTTAAGTATTTGGTGTAAACACGGTGTAACGAAATCAATTTGGTTTAAACTATGACAGAAGTGTTGTCCACCTACCTTTTTGTAGACGGCGTTACTAACGACCGGTTAAATACTTGATGTAAACGAAGTGTAACCCAAGTTTTAAAATTCCAACCAACAGAATTTCGCCAAGTGTCCTCACCATAGCTTCAGCATTAGAAAAGGCATATCTCGGCCAATAGAAAGCGAGGGTTTCATCACCGTTCAACGTGGAAGCTTATTTTGTCAAGGCCTTTATGGGGGAGATTTTACAAATTACTATCATAAGGGTATAATTGTAAAAAGTACTCCCTTTTTTTCCTTGCCTTAAGAATTTTGCAAATTTTAACTAAGTCATCTAATAGTGGGACGGAGGGAGTATATAAGAACATCAACTTGTATCATCAAGGCAGACAGTGAAAAATTCTTGCAATCGACATGGAATTGGATGTTAGGAGTTGGAAGTGAAGACGTTTGAAATTATCTTTCACTCAAACTCTTGTAAAAATATTCTTGCCACATATCAATCCCTGCTAAAAGAACGTGCAATGAAGAAAATTTTACTTAATACTAGTCCTTTTCCTCATCAGCTAGGTGCCTTGACCACACGAGGTACATACATAATTTCCGGTGGTTGGAATATTAACCCATGCAGTAAATTAATCTTACCCAGGTTAAAACTTTAAGCTTTGGAAACTCACCCAGGCAGGTTATTAAATCTTATCATCCCTGTATTCACATCTTCACTGATCTCATTCATTTTATTAAAAGTTTGTTTACACTTCAGACTACCTGGCTTAAATTTTGGAGTGAACTAGAAGAAGCTGAGGAGGAAGAACCGAAGAAACAGAGGCGTTTCTTATAATACCATGTCTTTGAGGTTTTGTTTCATCTATTCTTTCAAGTGTTTATTGGTGTTTCTTTTTAGTGTTGAAATGGGTCTTCAATTTCTACCTTAATTTTCTTTTCAATACTGAAAAACGTTTTTTTTTTCCTTTAATTTTTTGAATCAGGGGCAAGAAATCACAAATGGATCTTGAATTGAAATTGGGATGTGTATTGGAATGTGGTGGTCCTAGAGATACTGAAAGACGTGAACCAAGAAGTAGCATTATGATATTTCCTCTCAACAAATTGGTAAGATCATAATACTACTACTAGTCTCATGTAAAGTGATTTTTTTTTCATAAAATTAAGAAAACAAAATCTTACATTTCTTTTGATGGATATGTCAACTCTTGTAGGTATCTCATGCGGCCCTTCATTCCTTAAAGAGGTATTTTTTTGTTTACTTTGAACATATGGAATTACTATTACTAGTACATGTGCATTTTCAGTTTTTATTGCAACTCCCAACTGATGACATGTTGGCATTTTACATGATTAACAGAGCATTATGCCTACGGGTTTAAGCATCTTCTAGGAGAATCCAACTACCCCGCAGACTACCAAAATTAGTCAGTTTGGTAGAACCAAGTCCATTCCTGGTTAAGACGGTCTGGTCTTTTTCTTTGGGTTTTGTTTGAGTATAGGCTGCTCAAAATGGACTGGTGCCTGAATTTTGTTTGATGCTTGTCATTGTAGGTGATGGGGGAACAGGTAAATCTCTTCCTATTTTGTTGTTCTTTTTTACATTTTAGATTTAATTAGTGTGTTTTTGATATGAGATCTGATCCTATTATCTCCACAGGAAAGACCAGTTTTGTGAAACGCCATACCACTGGAGAATTTAAGAAATTGTATGATCTTATGGTATTGTCAAATTTGACAGCTGGGACATGGCGGGCCAAGAAAAGACCCAAGGTCTAGGAGAGGCTTATTTGTAAGAAATCCCCATCTCTTGTGTTTTTTTTTATTATGATTGATTTGGTTTTTAGATCTTAGGTGTGATTTCATTTTTTGTGTTGGTCACTGATTTTTTATATTTTGGTATTGGTATTTGATGATTCGAATTTTGATGTGAATACTGGTGAATTTGGTAAACAGTAACATTTCACCCAACCATTTACACAGACAAGCCAATTTTTACAACCTTAAATCATTCAATATCTTCTCCCTTAAAGGCCTAGACAAATAAAGCTCTCACATTAAATGGTGATGAAACCCTCAATTCCTATTGGTCTAGAAAGGCCTTTTCTAATGCAGAAGCTATGGTGAGGACACTTGGCATAACTCTATTGGTGGTAATAATTAGAATTTGGTTACAATTTGGATACATCAAATACTTAACTGTCCGTTAGTAACAGTGTTGAAAAAAAAGTAGGTAGACGATACTTATGTTAGAATTTAAACTTGAATTATTTATTTACACCGTGTTTACACCTATACTTAATTATACTTTAGTAAGGGTGGTCAAAACTCACGTCCAAACCATTAAATAAAAAAAAAAACGTCATACTCTTAAAACGTGAAACTCTTAAAAAAGAAATCATGTTAGAAAAGGAAATCGTTGAAACAAAAATAATAAAAAAAAAAAAATCGTTTCAGATCAGGAATCCGTGTCATGTTAAACAAGGAAATTGGTAACTCCGAATAAGCCTTTCTTTACATATATGCAGGTCGTAACATATAATCATGCAATTACAGATTTTTCTCCTAAAGCTAAATCATGAAAGCTAAATTGGTAACTCGCGTTGAATGATGAAAAAAAGTATTCTTCTGATGCATCCTAGGACAATGGAAGCGTTGAAGCTTTCGCTGCTGTTAGCCCGTTACCATACTACTTAAGGTAAGCTATTTAAATTGGTTTTGGTTTTTCTAATTTGGGCGAAAAAAGGGGATAACAAATAATAATGTGAACTTCTATTTCATCAATTTTTGTCTTCATTACTTTTGTTTGATTAACATTATGTATGCAGTTTTGGTTTTCTTAATTTTGATATATTCTAGAAGGAAACCATTACCGAATTTCCGAGGGTTGGTGTAAAAGAAAAACCATTACCGAATTGCTTTCTTAGTAAGATCTTTTTTGTAATGCTTTCCAAGGAAAGTACTGCAAAAGCTGAAAACAACAAGGCGATGGTAACTATACATATTTGGCTGCGAGAATAGAAACTCAGTTAAAAAGATGATAGCGAGAACTATAGTAGTCCAGTGGACTTCCTGTTAAGAAATAAGAACAAAGAACTTTAGTAATTTAGAAAGGGTATAATACTCCTATTGGAGTACTAAACTTGCATATTCAATGATTGACTCAACAATGTTGATGGTGCGCGTGATCTTAAGTTGCTTCACAGTTAGGTTAATAGCTTGCTTTTCGGTTAGGTTATGCAACTAATCTTAAATGGACATTTTAATTGGTTCCGAAAAAATTGATTTAGATATTGGAGGCAGGAATTGCCACTACATAAATAATATAGAACCTGCAACCAATATTCTCTTTAGGGTTAAAAAAATTACGGTTGATTATTTTTATATCGTTTGGGAAGTGTTAGTAGCAATCAGATGTATACATGTGTGTCACAGAAATCCACAAAGATATAGTTTATGATTTTCTTAGTAATATCCATTTTAGGTTGTAATATACGTTTGATGGGTATCCACCTTTCTTGTTTGATGGGTATCCACCTTTCTTGTTTCACTGTTCGAAATTGTATCCTACTGTTTATAGGTGAAAATAGATTCTACTGATTTCGGTAAATTCGGTAGGTGAGTGAGAAACTGGTTTAAACCCTAAACAAATGTGATGTACGTTAATCACTTTTAGGTTCGAGAGGTCAATCTGTACAAGTCCGGCCTAAACCAAGAAATGGCCATTCCAGACTTGCTTCGGTCACAAAGAGGAGGAGAATGGGTTGGTTTTAGGGAGGGAAACAAGGAGAGTGTGAGACCAGAATAGTTTATTCTGGAAGAGCAATTGGGTTTCTACAACTTGTTTTCAGAAAAGTACCAGAGCTCATGAGGGGATCTAGCAGGTAAGTATTCTGAGTGTTCTCTTGTCCGAATGAACTTGTGTTGTCAAATGGAAATAGGTGAGGCCTATTTATACAAGTTTTAATAGAAACATACTCTGGTCTCATTAAGGAGTGAGGAGTAAATGGGAGGAGGTGGTAACCGTATGCATGGACTTGATGTCCCATAAAGTGGCTAACGCATGAAATTGAGTTTCATGAAACTGTTAACGTTATGGAATTGATGTCCATAAAGTTTGTTAACTCACGGATTTATGTCCCATCAATGTTTCCCACATAATTCCCATATTTACTAGGCGCCTCACCTTATGAAACTTCCTTATGAGGGGCGTAGTGTACGCCGCACGTTGTAGACCACCAAATTAATACCCAAAGAGAATCCTCCTGTTTGTGTTGATGTCTCAAATGGTTTTTGGAAAACATGTAAAACGTTGTTGTGGCTTGGCAAGTCGATCTTGGGGAACTTGCTAGCCAGGTGACCTTCGACGGTCGACATGTTGCATCTTGAGAGGAGGGGCAACCGTTGATCGTTGCTCGCCTTTGTTTTGGTAGACGAGTAGTGAGGTCCAACAGGGTGGCGCAGCTAGTGTGTGTTTAGACTTGGCGTGAGGAGACAAGGGTTTTCCATGGGTGCATGGCGTGACTAGCCTGGACTAGGTGCGCGACCAAGCTATGGTTTTGGGTCTAAGGTCGTGAGGGGACTTTAGACGACCAGGATTTGCTCCTGGGATTGAAGGGAAACCGTCGATGGTCGCCTGGATTCAATTTGGTAGTCGCATGGGGAATGCAAATATGGTGGCGCGACATGAGGGGCCATGGCGAGGCATGGCGCGGCTAGCTTGGATAGGTACGTGACCAATATAGAGCTAAACTCATGAGGATACTTTATATGGCCAGGATTTTCTCCTGGGATTGAAGGGCAACCGTTGATGGGCGCCTGGCTTCAATTTGGCAGCCGCATGGGGAAGGTCAGTATGGTGGGTGCCCAGCAACCTTTCAGCAGCAGAGATACCTTCAGCGAACCAAGGAATGTTGAATTCGAAGCCCATGCACATGTCACGATGGAACTTCCATCTCGAGATTACATCCTCAGAAACCGTGTAACTAGTCACGTTGCGCATCTCATCAATCGAAGACAAGGCCTCATACACACGCTTGACCAACGCATGTTGACTGGTGATCTTCTTAGTCATGGAGATATGACCATAGTTCTCATATATCTTGGTGTATTACGTCACATATCTAGCCAGCACGCTGATGCCTCCAATTAGCACATGGTCTGGGAAGGGGACCAAGTATGGAGGGTCAAAGATGGCGCCTGCAACTGAACCAACAACTGGCAGGAAATCCCTAACTACAATTTCACCCCCCGAAGAACGTCCACCACCTGAGTCGCGGCGGCGCTCTCAAGAAAATGAATCTCCATGTTCAAATTGCTGGCTGGTATAGTTTCCGCATTAGGAAACATGTTTACGTCTTCGCTCTGGTGGTGTTAGCCTTCAAGATCATCCTCAAGATCCGTTTCCTCCTTAAAAAAAATCAAGATTTAGTTTGCTTCAAAAATAAATAAATATGGAGGGGACTCACCGAATCAGTTTCAGATTGACCAGACGAAGATTTAAAACTGCTATCGGAAGAATTGCTCTCACCACCACCAGACTCAGAACTTTCATCCTTGTCAGATTCTTTATAACCATGGAAAGGCTCGCCCTCGCAATCCTCTTTCTCGAAAAGCGATGTTTTCTGGCTGCTTGCAAGTCTGGCAAAGGCGTTTGTGCTACTGAAACCCTGGACGAAATACAAAGACGCCTTATAAAAAAAAAGAAGATATGAAATAGACAGATAAAATGGGAAGGGAACATAAACGATCCAAGCTAAGTCAAGAAGAGAGCTGCACATACCCGCATGTTGGATGAGCTAAAAGACGGCAGAGCCATGGGATCCAACTGGAACCGCCTTCACGATTCTTAGATCTTCACTCCTTCACTTGGGGACTGTCCATGTCTGGACCAACAAATTTTATTTTAGTCGAAGAGATATCCCTCAACAACGGATGTTTCGCTAAAACCTAGATGAAAGGCCTACCACAGACTTCACAAATTCCTAGATAATAAGGAATTCATCCTGCCAAAACACGTTATATTTGGAGGTCGTTGACGGACTCCGCTCCACGAGAAAAGGCATACTTTTATCCAGAACAAGAACACTAACATCAATAACAGTCGACAATAGAGTTTCTTGAACAACCGGCTGGCAAGCAAGTGGGACCCCTTGTTCAAAACCCATATGATGAGCAGCCCTATAAATCTTATAAGAAATCTCTTTGCAAGCCCCTCGGAAAAAAGATGGCATGTAACCAGGTGTATAGCTGAGCATGAACACCATCTGTCCAATGCTCAAACCCTCATCATCAGAAGACAAAGACATGTTCAAAACGGGAGCGAAGGTACTAACATGAGTCATGGACGCATGCACCAGAGCTCATGGACGAAAATTAACCGCATACGAGTTGTCAAGAAACTTAATTAATTTCAGACTGGATTTTCGGTGCCTGTTCGACCAACGCAGTATTCTAGAGCCGCCCCAGGACTCAGGAAGTATGGCCAACGGTTTTGATGCATACTTCGCTAAATGATCCCACAACCATGCCTAGAGAAATGCGGCATAAACGTACGAATTCACCTTCATATGACCATTCAAGGCGCGCATGTCCGAAACCAGCTGGTCCAGGTCTGCATACAGGGAACCAAGAAACAAACCACCGAGAGGAAGAACGACACCTTTTGCCAATTTTATGCCAAACTTGATAAGTCCATGTCTTATTTCTTTCTTTCCCGAGCCGTCATCAAAAATATCTCTGGATAGCCAAAGGGCCAATAATGCCGCAACGTGAAGCATACTATTCTTCTGGTTTGGCTCTAACGCGTCAGGAAACCACTGGCACACCCACAAGTCATAGAAGAACTTCGTCTCATTCTCTTTCAGAACGAACCCCTTTGATTTCGAAACTAGAGCGGCGTGCATTTCTTCTTCATCAGCAGACAACTTAACATCAAGATTTCCAACCACGGGAAGGTTCAGCAGTACATCCACACTTTCCAAAGAAATGGTCATCTCGCCCCACCTGCATACGGCCGTATGAGTGTCCGGGCACCATATGGAAACAAAAGAAACCAACCCTGGAATGTCTTTCCTAATCTGAAGCACTGCAGAATCCGCAACAACACCGACAATCTGCGCCCTGGTCAAATTGGTCTTTACAGTTTCGTGGTCCATCATGAATTGTACCCATTTTTCAAAGGAGAACAACGGACTTGCAGGGATTTTAAATTCGATAGGAGAGGCATGATATTCTTCCCTCTTAAGGAAAAACCTAATTACGCCTTCTGGTCGAGCCAATCGATTTTCTCCTCTACTCTCTGAACTGGTAAAAACGATTGGCATGTATTGAGGATGGTTCCTCTTAGCCGTGGATGATGTTGTGAAGAACTCGTCGTCTATGTTTAGCTTGGAAATACTCACATCTTTCGGTACCACAGAAACAATTGACATCTTAACGAAATTCTCTTACGGTATTTTTCACCGCTGTGATAACTACAAAGGAACAAATTAATGTGCTTAATCTTTGGAAAGGGAGTGAAATTGGAGCATTGCAAACAAATTAAGGTGATCCCATAGATCGGTACTTGATCACAACAAAGTACTCTTTGGCCTTTTCTTATGAAAGACACGTTCATTACCATGCATGAGTTGTCCCTTGCACAAGTTTAGTACTACCTCATGGGGTCATGGCCCCAGAGTTTAGGTAGTCTAACTTGGTTTGTGCATTTGTTTGTGAAATGTGTGGCATCACACGAGTGGTATCCCTTCTTGTTTTTATATAAGTGAATCTCTATACTCATTTGAGAATTAGTGAAATCACTTTCAAGTTTATGAAGATTGCGTCACTTAGCTTGAGATTTTGTGGGAACTAGAAAGAGGAGGAGCAGAAAACACAAATGGGTCTCGGCTTGAAAAGGGGTGGGAATGTGGTGATGGTAGAGATACTCAAAAACCCGAATCAAGAAGCAGCATTATGGTATCTCCTCTCAAAACAATAGTAAGTTACACAAACCATGATACATTGATATTCTATATTGACTCGTTTTCTTTTTTTTTCCTTAGAATTAACCTTCTTCCGGCAGGTGTCATCGGGACAATTTATGAATAACGCTTGATCCTGCGTTCATGGTTATCAAGATGTATATACCACAACACTTATATGAAATTGTCTCAAAAAGAATGACACGTTAAGGACTTGCTCGAATGTAGTATGTCTCTTTTACTATTGTGGTAAATGATAATTGAGCAACAATTCCGATGAAAGAAAAAAAGATACACACAATGGCATTTGGATCATTTTTGAGTACTCTTAAACAACTACCACCAGCAATGACTTGGATATTGATTAAAAAATTTAAGATGAAGATCAATGTTAAAATTGGATTTTGATTTTTTCCTATAACAAATAATATTTGTAAAATAAATTAATCATAGAAATAGTAATTTGGAATCAAGGATGCTTATACTGTTGTTATTACTTTTTACTGAGAGACCGCCCCTTGCATCTCTACGCCCCTTCCTTAAAAATCCTAAAGAGAGGGTTTTCACACTAAAGCGCACAAGATTTTTAGAAACCACGTGCTTTTAGACCGAGCAGTGGTCCGTGGAATTGAAAATAGTCCTTAAATTTCAAAGATTGGGAAGTGGACAAAATGATGCTTGAATTAAAGTAAAAACTCCATATATTGATACTCTATATGGTATTTGGAATGAAATATTAATGGTTTGATTATCCAAAAAAAAAAAAGATACTCTATATAGTAGTAATAAAAAATCATGGTCCCAAGTTAGGCCAGTTATAAATAGTAATAAACTCCACATTTAATATTAATAGTTTTTTCTAGTCCAACCATAAGGAATTTACCTCCATATATTAATATAATAGACGTAATCGAAAACTACAGATTTTGTTACATCAAAATTTAAGATAAAAAGAAAAAATGTATCCATTGTTGTTTGAGAAAATGATGTAATTTTTTGGATTGTTATCGCATCTTCTGATTTGCATATGCGTAAGACCTCGTTACTATGTGCACCTTCATCTTAAAGCCAAAATATTTCCAAGTTATCAAGCATGTTTAAAGCTTCTTGTCGAGCAATTTTTTGTTGGTATACCTCCTTATATTAATAAACTCCATATATTAATATTTTTGTGAAGTCCCAAGACTATTAATATATAGAGTTTTTACTGTACTCTTAAACCTAGCGGTGGACTGTGGAATTTCGTACCCTTGAGTAGTTTAACTGGGAAGCAGGTCGAATGTATATATAGGTAGTGTTTGGAAAGCTGTTTAGCTCTTTAACATTTTGACACAACAACATAACACAGACAAGTCCCAACAATTCAAGCGGCCTTTGCAATTCTTGTTGTAACTCTTTAACCACGTTCTTTTTTTCTTGTTCCAGATTGATTCTTAAATTTACAATTGTGCTTGAGAAATTACGAGCTTCCCATGGACAGACATTAATTTTTAATTGATACTGAGAAATTCCATATACATTTGCTAAAAAACAAAGTAAAACATGATTGTATTACAAAGATTGGTTATATAGTTGTAGGCTTCTGCAATAAAAAAAATGAAAATGCAGCCAATAATAAACACAATTTGTCCATGAAAAGCCCCGGCACGCTACATGTACTTAGTTATTTTGCTTGATTCAGTGGCACATGCAACTTTGTCCCGGGATTCGGATGCATTATGATTGTGAGTTAGTGTAACTGTGTAAAACGGGCTGCAAGAGCTTAAGAAGGATCTTAGAGATGTATCCCTAGAAGAGGGTACGTTTAAAGGTGTAAAACGTGTCGTCCCGGCACAGACCATCCCACGAAGTCATGTGCTTAGTGTGTTGCGTGCTCTGCTGGGCTGTGCCAGAGATTCAAACATGTTGTGCTATGCTAGAAAAATAAACGTGTTGTGCCGTGCTGTGCTGGCGTACTCATTTTATGTTTTCCGAAATAAATATTTTTGAGATATTTTAGTTAGTATATGTATTATTACAAAAATAAATTAGCATAACGAAAATAAAATGTCAGAAATTGGCTAAAACAACGATTTTTTTGAAACATGAAACAAATGTGATGTATTATGTAGTTTTTTACGCATGACGTGGCGTACTCTTCGTGTGTCGTGTTGTGCCGTGCTGATGTGCCAATTTGTCTGGCACTGTACATTAAACAAACATGTTGTGCTGTGTTGTGCTCAAATTTTAACGTGATGTGATGTGCCATAAACGTGCTGGTCCGCGGCGTCCGCCCCAATTTACACCTATAGGTATGTTGATATATCAGCGATTTCAATCAAAGGGGTAGAGTGAGAACATGCCTACTAGAGATGACCCGGTCGAAATTAACCAGGTTAAGCGGCTTTGTTTAGAATAAAGACATTGAAATTAACAAAACATCTGCTGCACAAATTGATTAGAAGGCAGTCAATTGTAAATTCATTTACAGTTATGGGTTCCATGTATCATGTATTGTTATTGACATGTTTTTAGTTGATTTGGATTCCTTCGATTATTCATCAATCCTGTTTGTGTCCATTCATAGTTCTAACCCATTAAGTTGTTACGGTATTATACCTGGTGGCCGGCCGGTGATGTATGATTGTTCCGGGAAGACTTCAATTATATTGTTTGTCCAAACTTCACAGGGCACGCATGTTATTAGAATTACTAGTACACTCCATTCAAGGCATTAAAGCTGGCCTTGTCCTGCCTTGGTTACAATGCAGTTAAAGCTGGTAGATTATTGGCCTTGTTCTGCCCGGTACTTTTCACCATCAGCTCATTCAAGATTTGCAAGTTAACTCACGCATTAAATTAACTTTACCCTGGTTAAAACTTTGGATCTTTTCCCCAGTTATAAAACTATCAATCATTCTATTCACTTCTTCATTCTCTCATTCTTTGTCAAAAATTTGTTAGTGCTTTTACTGCTTAGCACAAATAGATCTTGGGATTCTGAAAATGGGTTTTGTATGGGAACGTGGTGGTGGTGGTAGAGATGCTCAAGAAAATCTGATTGAAGACGCAGCATTATGGTATTTCCTCTCAATTGTAAGTTTACTTACTTACTTATCATAATAGTACTTTACTCTCAATTTACTCTTGAGAGTAAAGTTTACTCACTAGTACAAATATGGGCTTTGGTGACAGTTCAATATTCAAAACTATAACAGGTCACTGATGAACTGTCACAAAATAAAATGCAATGAGATATAGGTAACAGTTTCTTACTAAAACTCACACCAATAGGGGTGAACAATTGTGACAGTTTTCAAACTGTTACTGAACTATTACACAATGACAGTTTTTGTAAAAAAATGTTACTATACGCTGATGTATAATAACAGTTAAGAACTGTCACTATTTTCAAGCTATTATAACTGATCTATAGGGAAACTGTCATCAAAGCGCACACTTATATATAACAGTTCTTTAAATTTTCCGCCACTTCCATTTATAGCGACACTTTTGATCAAAACTGCTACCGTTCGTATAATGCACCCTAGAGATTTTTCAGGTGCACGATGGTCACCCCTACGTTCGTATAAAAACAAAACTACTCGTGGTGGTCAGTTTTTGTAGTGGTCCTCTCTCGAGTCTCTTTTTTTTTTTTTTTTTTTTGAAGGGGCCTCTCTCGAGTCTCGACCCTCTGTCGTCTCTCATCTTTAATGTTGGAAACCCCAAAATAAGAATCTTAACCACAATCCGTTTCTCAGTACCATCACCGATCTCGATCTATTTTCTTCCAAAGATCCTAACCTCTTTCAGTAATTCTTATCTTTGTACCAGCAAATCTCATCATCTCTCTCTCTCTTCTCATGGTATTTTTTTCGCTTATCATAATCTGGGACCTAATCCTTTACTGCAATCTAGTATTTTATCTTTTACTTTCAATCTATCGTCTATCTCGCTTGCTATGAAATTTTTCCATTTTATTCATGTGTGCAGGAAATCAGTTTTAAGGCTCTATTCCTTAACTGAATTAGAAAATCACATGAATCTCTTGATTTCTTCTCCCAAGAAAAATCAAGGTATCGAGTTACTTGATTGGGTTCTTGATGGTGGTCGCGATCATTAAGTATGTGATTTCTTACAAGGTATGTCATTTTTCGGTTTTGTATTAGTGAAATTTCCAGTTTATGCTTCGGGTTTATCTTATTGTTTCAGTTTTTTTCACTTTTGTATGAACCCCTAATTTTGGATAGGAGATCATTTTTGATACTTTAGGATTTTGATCTTCTTATTTTGATTCCATATTTGTTAATTTGGTGCACACAGTTGAATTTCAATTGGAGATTTGTGATCTTTATTTTGATTCTCAATAGAGGTTTTTTTTTTTTTTTTTTTTTTTTGCCGGAAAGAACACTAGTTATTCTCCTGTTTGTGTAACTTGCATTTTAATGAATCAGTTACATCAGTTATTTTCTCAAATACTCTCTTTGGTTGAATTTCATGTAGAGGGCTATCTAAGATATGTCCCTTGATACAAATGTAACAAACTGGTGGGCATGAAGATAGAGAAATATTGTTTGATTACTACCTAACAGAATAAAATGCTGCCGAGGTGGAAGTGGGTAGAATTTCGATATGTAAGTGATTTTTATCTAAACTAAATGTTCATCTAGTTCTTTCGTTAGTCATTTCTTTACAATTTAAGTGCGGTTACTTTCAACCTATCATATCACATTGAATTGGTAATTTGAAAATGTTTTATTTACTTGCAGGGTACTTATACTATTAAGAACCACTACCACATCTAGATTCAAGTCTATCCGGCGAGATACAAGAGATATAAATGCAAGTTCCTGCTGGTCTACTTTTATTTCAACACATTTTAGTCATTCAAACTAATTGAAACTTGGATTTATGGGTTTTTCCACCTTATTGTATTTTTATTAACTTATATTTTATGAACAGTTCTCTAGGCATCTTGGAACAAATCAAAGTATAAATCGGAAATACATCCCCAAGGGCGTTATGAGGTAATTGTGTGAGTGAGTGATGCCAAGTAGTTTAGATTATAAAGGTTTTTCCTCGGTGGCTTTACTCATTTTTTTATGTCTTATCTTTTATCGCAGAGAACATGCACGTTATTGCTATTACCAAGGGAATAAAAGTATAGTCACACTTGTATTGAACCTGCTATATAGTTCTTTATCATTAGTTTAACTTGGTGAAAATTTGAACATTTTGAACTATACTGCTTATTTCTTTAGAAATACTGATTCCCCAAGTGCTCAGCCACTTGCTAATGGTGAAGTGAAAGATATTACTATAAAGAAGCAAAATTTTGAGTAATAAACAGTGCTCGAAGTAAGCGTATATATTGTGTCTCTTTATTCATTTTCATTGATCCATGGTTAATTATTCTTACAGGTTCGTACTAGGTTTAATTCACCATGAGGATGCTGCCATAATAAATATGTTTTTCATGTTTATATTGTATCTTTCTCAGTTGTATCTTGAATAGTTGAATCCCTATGATGCATTATTTATCATCAAATCTTTTTCCTTCCATTCTAAGAAACCACAAAGTTTTCTGGGACGAGATACATGATGCTCGTTTCATTCCTGATTACTTAACTTTTTAATATTCAGATTATGTATTCTTTTAAATTTTGTTTATCTTATTATATGGGTAATGTTTTTATATTACAGGTAATTGTGATCTTCAGGAAATCTTTTTTATGTCTGCAACTACATCAATCCTCCGGAAGAGGTTATTCATCCACTACTGTGTTTTCTGGTACAAGTAAGCCTTAGTTTCTTTTCGATATAAACTAAACGTTCTTTGGATATAGGAGTAAATGACTGCAACACTACAAAGGCAGCTAAATAGAGTTTCAAATCAATGTGATATTTCACATTTCCCTATTGCATTTTGAATAGTTGAATCCATGGGATGTATTTTGAATCGTTGAATCAATGTGATATTTCATAAACCTGACGAGTTCACAAAATTGATGTGGCCTAGGATGAAGGTTGTTTGGTATTTGCAATCTTTTAATATTTGGAAAGGTGATATACTTTGCAGGTATGAGTGCTTTGCTTCAGACAAGTTTACTGTGATAGCTGCGACGACAAAAATTCTTCTAATATTGATGTGAACAAGACCTCCAATCAAATAGGAAGGGGAAGCTACTTTAGAGCATTAAGTTCAAGAAATATGAGGTAGTGGAATCTAGTTTAGAGCATCTGGGTTCAGGAAATAGAGCATTTGAGTTCAGGGAATGTTTTCTACTATAATGAAAAAGAATGATATAATTTATTTATGTAATTAATTTTATCTTGTGTTGTGTTATTGTGGTGAACTTTGAATGTTGGAAATAACAAGGTATTTAAGAAATACAATTGGTTTTCTAGCTATGTCTCACTTTAAAGCATCATGAATAATTTTAGCGTTTCCTTAATGCAAATCTAATAATACAATCACAGTTATGTGTAAAATATGTTATTGATGAGGGTGTACTACGAAGGTTTTTTAGAAACTTTGTCATGGATGAGGTTTTACGATGACAGTTTTCTTTAAGAAGTGTCGTTGTACATTGTCAACTGCGTCAGGTTTATTAAAAAGATGCCACCTTAGTACTGGAAATTGATTTTCTCATGACAGTTTCCTTTAGAAAATGTTGCCGTAAGTTTTCAACAATGACAGGTTTATAAATAAACAGCTACCTTATACCCACGATTTTGTAACAATTTTTTTAAGACCTTTTGTAACAGGGGCTTTGGTGACAGTGCAATATTTTTTCAAAACTGTCACATAACTATTTAGGTGACAGTTTTTAACTGTCGCATAAGCCCATTTTTGTACTAGTGTTGGTTCTTTCGCTAGCTTTAATTTTGCAGTAGTATCTCTGTTTTTGAGTAAAAATACTCAATTATGCAATGTTTTGTGGGTGTTTCTTTGACATAGTAAATGGTCGTTTGAAAATTTCTGATATAGTGTTTCATATTGTATTTTACTGATTAATTGCATCATTGTTGGTGATTTTTGAGCATTCACTCGCAAGTTTTTTGTTTGTAAAATTGATTATTATTCAGATCTGAGATTAAATTTGTCTGGTTTGTATTTTTACTTAAGGGTATGATTTATTTATTTTTTGATTAGTATGGGTTTAATTTTGTTGTTGATCATTTTGATACTGAGTGAGTATCAATAGAGATTGCTACCTGTTTAATAGCTAAAGTTGAAATTGGAAAAGATATTTTACTAAATCAGTATTGTTGAATGGATTTTGATGGAGAATAATAATTGTCATTTGTGTGTGTTACAGGATGTTAATACACCAGCAACATATCCGTATCCCGATAATCACGTATCCTAGTCCAGACATAAAGCTTTGTAAAACAAATCTTTCAAGTAAGACATGCAGCTAAAGTTGAAATTGGAAAAGATATTTTACTAAATCAGTATTGTTGAATGGATTTTGATGGAGAATAATAATTGTCATTTGTGTGTGTTACAGGATGTTAATACACCAGCAACATATCCGTATCCCGATAATCACGTATCCTAGTCCAGACATAAAGCTTTGTAAAACAAATCTTTCAAGTAAGACAGCCATGAGTGCAACCGGAGAGGGACCGGGTTCCTTAAATTGTTAGGCTGTGGTTGAGCATGTAGCATCATTTCTTCTTTGGAAGTTGATGCTGTCAGAAAAAGAAATATACATACATTTGGGACCTTGAAATACTTCTTATCTATCAAAACTTTGGTGTGCCCTCGTTGAATGTTATGATAGGAAGGCACGGGGGTATTTACTTGATTCAGAGAGAGTTAGAAGGAGATGACTCAAAATCCGGTTTAAGAGGATCCGTTCAAATAAAAAAATGAACAAAAAATTTGCTAGAAAGATGGTTGAGCAATGAGCAGTCAAATGTGACTTTTCAGCTTCCAAATTAATAGGCCGTTTATGTGTTTTAAATTCATTGTCGATTCCTTTATTTTTTGTTCTTTTTTGAAATAGAGGATAAAGAGTGATATTGATGAGCACTACTGATGGCACATACTGCATGATGTATGTTTTCTTAGAATGCCTAATTGTTAAAAGGCCTAATTGCTTATCTCAATATCACTTCTATAGAGCTGATTAAAAATCCTAGTTGTAACTCCAGGACCTGATGTGCTCCCGAAGGATGCTAATCCAATGCGCAACTTCCTTGATATCTGTGTTTACGCTAATCCAATAAGACGGACTGAAATTAAAACCAGAGTAGAAACTTAAAACAGTCAAAAATGAAGATATTGATACACCTTTGTGGTACCCCATTTATCAACTATAGCATTTATTTCCATTTAGATTTACTTAATAAACAAAAAGGGAAAATGGGTCATATGACCATAAGCGATAAAGGTGTGGGAGTAATGGACTTGTAAAAAATAGGTCAGGGTGAAAAAGATATGGGAAATATTAGTCATATATACACTTTGTTTTAAACTTTATTCTTTTTCTTATCCATTTCTCTCTCCTATTTATTTTCTCTCTCTACAATTAAAATTAATCGCGAGAAAAGTCATAACTTCCGGAATATAAGTCGGATTTTAATAAAATTTATATTTTTGGAAAGGGATCGAAAATCTCTACATAATAAGATCCATTGTTGATATGAAATTCGAAAAAAAATAAATTATTTCGAACCGGACCGAGGATACATTATGCACCCAGGTGCAACCAGACCAAAATTTATTTCCTATAAAAATATGCACTATGCACCCAAGTGCAACTTGACCAAAATTTCTTCTCGAAAAAAAACTTGGCCAAAATTTATTTTCTATAGGAATATACATTATGCACCTAGGTACAACCTGGCCAAAATTTATTAGCTGTAAGAATGTGCATTATGCACCCAGGTGCACCTGGTCAAAACCTATTTTCTATAACAATATGCATTATGCACCCAGGTGCAATCTGGACAAAATTTTATTTCAATCCAGACCGAGGACACATAATGCACCCAGGTGCAACTCGGAAAAAACCAATTTTATATAAGAATACACATTATGCACCCAGGTGCAACCTAGACAAAATCTATTTCTATAAGAATATGCATTATGCACCCAGGTGCACCTTTGCAAAACCTATTTCCTTTAAAGAATACGCATTATGTGCCTGTGTAAAAAAAATATACATTGTGCACTCAAGTGGTCCTGGGCAAAACTATTTCCTATAAAAAATATATATTATGCACTCTGGTGCATCTTGTGTATTTCGGGAATAAATCTAGGTTTATTCTAGGTTTATATTATATATAACCAAAATAACTAGTTAATGATCTCGTGCAATAAATCCACCACCATTACCGTCACGTTCACTATCAAAACATCAATCAAATCAAATATTAAAGGACAAAAATAAGGGAAACAACAGAAAAATAATAAAAAAATATACATTATGCACTCAGGTGGAACTTAACCAAAATATATTTTTCTGTCAGAATATGCATTATGCACTCAGGTGCATCTTGTGCATTTGGTGGATAAATCTAGTTATATCCTAGAAATCACATGTGAAATTATTATATGCAACCAAAAACAAAGATTTATGATCTCAACCAACAAATCCGCGACCATTGCCATCACATTCACCATCAAAATACCCTAAAATTACTAGTTGCAGTACATTTAAAGGAGTTTTAGGAGCTCAATAGTGTACGAAAACAAACCCAATAGCATAACTTCTTTTCTTTCGGAAGCCAATACACTAACCTGCAATTCGATAGTGTACGCAATTAATAATGGATTTGGAAAATTGAGGTTCACAGTCAGTAGCTGCAGCAAGTAGGTCTTTGACATGTTTCCTTTTTCTCTCCTTACTACCGGCTCCTGATGCCTTATCAAGGATACAAAATGTATCCAAAATCCCGTCCACAGTTAGTGGAGCAAGCTTCTTGAAGAGCGACTTTCTTTTTCTATCAAACCCAAGTCTGAAGTCTACCTCTTTCTTAAGCTCATTTTTTTATTTGATTCATCACATGCAGGACTAATTTTTCCCATCGAAAGATAAACAAAAGAACCAAGTCTCCCGGTGTAGTAGCAAAGACAGTTTTAAAAGCATTACAAAGAATATTAGTGATCACAATTCTTGATGAATTTTTAGATGCCAAATCAAATGCTTTAGAAAGAAACAAGAATGGAATCGGTTCTTTAGCTTCCCAAAACGCAGTTGATTTGGGGCTAAATTCGCTTCCTTTGTTTCTTAACAAAAAAATATTTGAAATCAATCCGTCCAATTTCAATTTCAATCTGTACGAGGTTCGTTTTCGTTTTCAATTGGAAGAAGAGAAACATCATAAATTTAATCTAGATCTAGAAAAAATCTCCAATCATAACAAAAAATAAAAGTTACAAAAATCAAACAAATCATACCAATACATCACCTTTAAGGGTTAATTTAACTTGTAATTTGATCCTTTAATGGTATTCACAGATAGATTCATAGATGAACAGATGTTGGACATGATGAAAACCGAAAAGGAAGAAGGATAAACTCGGTGGAGAGATGACAGAAAAGGGTATTTTAGTACGTGACATGTAAAATCAGTTCTAAAACATGGGTGAAGTATCCGAATTGGATAGGTAAAAAGTATTTTTAGATTTTGGTCTTTTTGAGCCACAGCCATGTTTTACAAGTCCATTACACCCAGGAATTCAATTCCATGGCCTATTTGACCAAAAAACTATAAACAAAAATCCATTATAAAATCTCATATCTCTGTGCATACCTTCATAGGGTTGGTTTAAATAAATAAAGATATCAACAAAAAGTCTTCTGAAAATATTATTGAGCAGTTAATGGTGAATTTAAATTTCCAAATTGAATCCAGTAATATTTCTCGTAGATGCATTTACACAACAAGTCTATACAAAGACAGTACAATATACCCATTCCTGCCCGCTTCATGAGTAACATGCAATGCAGATATAGCTGATTAATTTATTGGTGGACCAAGTAGCTAGTCCTCTCCTCTTTACAAAATGACAAGATTTGACCACACAAGAAAAATGATTCCTTTGAAAATGGTAAATATTGCAGGGTTTTCTTTACAGTTTTAACTCATCATGCATTAAAGTAACATTGTTAAAACTTTCGGACTTACCCCGAAGCTTTCATCCTTGTAACTTGTCAGTGTATTTGTATTCACATCTTCACTACGCTCACTATGAAATAATACATACATAATTGCAGCTGGTTGTTGGAATTTTAACCCATGCACAAAATTAGACTTACCCTGGTTAAAGTTTGGAACTCACCCCAGTTATAAATTCTTATCCCTTAAAGCTTTCGCTACTCTCATTATTTGTCACATCAAAGGCTTTACTTATTTATTTTTTGGTGAAATTAAAGAAGATGAGGAAGAAAACAAGGTGTTTCTTTTAATACGCTCCCTGTCTTTGAGTTTTGCTTTGATCTTGTTCAATGGTTTTTCTTTTTAGTGTTTTGGTTAATTAATTTTTCCCTTAGTTTTCTTATTTTTCTTAAATTTTTTGAATCAGGGGCAAGAAATCACCAATGGATGATCTTGGATCGAAAATGAGTTTTGTATGGAAATGTGGTGGTGGTGTAGACTCAAAGAATCTGAACCAAGACAGCATAGTGATATTTCCTCTCAACAAATTAGTAAGATCATAATACTCCTATAATACTCCTACTAGTACTCAATGTATTGAAGTGATTTTTGTTTCATAAAATTAAGACAATAGAATCTTACATTTGTTTTGATGGATCTGTCAACTCTGTAGGTATCTTGTGAGACGCCTTATCCCTTTGCAAGGTATTTGATTTGTTTTCAATTAATGGAATTACTACTACTAGTCATCTTTGCATTTTTTGTTTTTTTTTCTTTATTATGACCCAACTGATCACCACATCTTGGTATTTTACTTGATTCACAGATTACTTTTCCTAAGAGTTGAACCATGTCCAGGGAGAAGACAACTATCCTGGCGACTAATATCCTTTGTATTTTACGCTTTGATTCATAGGCATGAGCCTCTGATAGGATATTAGGAATGTTTGATCTTTTGGAACATATAGAAGGCTTGAAGGATCTTAGAGATGTAAAACCAAAGGAAAGTAAACAAAAATTCAATCAAGTTTGATCTTCTGGAACATATAGAAGGCTGGAATGAGCCTAGTTAGTTGAGAGGTTTGAATGGAATTAAGGCATACTTCTGCTGGAAATTAAGATTGATGAGCGAGCAGTCAATTCACCCAATTGTGAATTTTAGTCTTCCAAATTAATCATCTGTTTATGTATGTCATTTCAATTTCGATTACGAGTTCCACGGATTGTTTGCTCACATCTTCAAAGTTTAAAGGGATTATTTTCCTTTGACCAAATCAAAATCTGCGGGAATACATACACATGTGTAGATTTTTATTGCCATGCATTTGCGAATAAAAAAGGTATAGAGTCGGCCAATTATCACCGAAAATGCAGGTTTTTTTCCATTGATGAAGGTAGTTATTCAATTGAGAGAAATTGGTAGACAAACGTTCGTATAGAAGGAATGAATGCCACGCTATATCTTGCTGGTGGCGGCACGATCTGCCATCAGAGCTCGTTTATCCTGCCCACGGAACGTGCAATTATGCAGTTGTGACTAGTGAATTGGTGGACGTAGTAGACTAGCTAGTCCTCTTCATTTACCATCACCTAGGCCAGCATTGGGGCATCACGACTCACGAGAGAAGATGTTTCTAGTCGATGGTACATTTTGCAGGCTAGCTCATTCATTAAAGTAACCATGGTTAAAACTTTGGAATTCACCTCAGTTATAAAATCTTATCTGTGTATTCACATCTTCAAAATGCAAAGGCCGCCATCGTTTATTCATAGTGTTGGACCTTGTTGGTGGCACTATTCGCCATCATTTATTCATAGAATCATAGAAATAGTAATTGAATTTTTTATTGTTGTTTTACTTATTACTGAGATCAGATTGCCCGTTTAATGTGATACCGAGTCGGTAGGTAGTAACTCATGTGACTTGGCCGATCCCGGGGGTTGAGAAATTTTAGGACGGATCAGTGAGTAATAATTGAAGCCCTTTTATTCTTAGGGTTTCACTTGAAATCTCCACTCTCCTGCCTTGAAAACCCTAGATAGGGTTTCTACGCCGCCACTTCTTCTTGTTACTTGATCTGAATATTTATTGAATTCCCTGGAAAAAAATCTCAAGATTGGGGAAACAAGGTAAACGCTAATGAGTTATCGATGTAAAATTGGTTCTGAATGTATGGGAAATCTGAAGTGGAAATACAAGAAACCGAAATTCCTTTCAATTCAATACTCAATTGAGCAGCATAATGATATCTCCTCTCAAAACAATTTTATGTTTGATTTTACCAATACAACTTTCTCCGCCACCTGCACCATTAGCAACGTCTTCCGCAGTGACATGAAACTTCTGACGGCTTCAAACCCTTTCGTTCGTCGAGCTTGTGAAGCAAAAAATAGTGGAATCAGAATAACTGGTTTCACTTGAAGCACTTATTTTGTTTGGGAATATCACCTCTGCATGTTGACCCTTATGCTGCAGAAGAAGAAGAAGGAGAAACCGAATTTAAAATAAGAGGAGAATCAAGTGTGTTTCATTTGGTGTTCTCTGATTATTTTCAGCGGCAAAATAGAGGTTGATTAATCTAAACACCAAACTACCTGCAGTTTAACGAGGTATACATAAATAGCACTACAACTCTAAATAACAAATTTCAGTTTTGATTATACTACAACTGTTGCTTAACATATTTTGTTTGCTTGGATATTTTGGTTTTGTCATTGATAGGCCACACAACAGATTTGAATTGCAAGATCCAGTTCTGGACTGGTTGCAATTGATCATCCAATACCTAGTGTCTTGGATTATTAGCTTAACTAATACAAGTAATACAAGGATTCAAAATCACTGAGAAGAGAGGTGGGAGTCAAAATTAATTGCTAGATTTATCTATCTGTCTTGCCTTTGGATTGAGTGTTTTTCAAAATAAACTGCTTTTAGCTAAAAATGGTAATTCCAATCAAAACTAATGCAGGATTAGGTTGATGCTCATGCCGTCGAAGATGATGGAGAGTAAAAGGAGAGTCAAGTTTCTTTCAGACGGTGTTCTCTGGTTAATGTGAAAAGCCAAATACAAGTTGGTTAATCTGAACACCAGACCTGCTGTTTGAGGTATATGGAAATAGCACTACAACTCTAAATCCTATTATTTCGGTTTCAATTGCCAGATTGGGTACCTTAAACAAAGAATCTCTGTAGATTTTTAACTATGACTTGATTGAATACATGCTAGGATTTTTCTTGTCAAATGGTTGGTTAATTGCCACATTTGATACGCCTTGATATTCAGAGAAAGGTGTCCCACAACATCTAGTCTTTGTATTTGGCTTAGCATCTGATTTAGCTTCTGCACAGGCACATGATAGTTGAGGGAAAATGTACTTATGTATGCTGTTGATCATCTAATGCTGGGTGACAACTGTCTCAGCATTTCTTAACTGTGTTACAACCTACTATTGATTTAAAATGGTTCTGATTGAAATATAACTATATTTCCAGTATCTAACTATTTAATGTAGCTATCACTCTAATTAAAACTTTGAATTAAGATTCAGTTATGGATTAGATGTGCTAGCTACTTAAACTTGTCGTGAGGAGCATATCAGAGACTTTCTTCAATAGTGTACTTTACTTTTCAAGCTTTCAATTATCCCTTGAACTGTTCTAACTAGACTGAAGTTGAAGCTATCTTGGTTACTTTTATATATGGATGCAAATACCATGGGATGTCCTTTTATATGGAGCATACGGATCAACAAACATAGAACTTCCTCTGTTTATATTGTGTATTTTCCATCTATCTCGAGATCCAAGTTAATTTATATCCCTTTATCTTCTGGATATATCACAGTATGCGCTTTATTGCTATCCAGTGAGTAATACCAGGATTACTTTGAAATCTACTTACCAATCCTACGACAAAACTCAAATTAGGACCGGCACACAACATGGCATACATTGAACTTCCAACTATCTGTGCATATGGTTTTGAATTCATTTCAATTCGTTCTTTTTCATTCACTCAGGAAAATAAATTTTCGGGTTATATACCCCATTTTATGGATTTTATTTTATGACTCATGCCGACCAGCCTAAATTATATCCAATTCAAAGTTATAGTAGGATTAGAACTTTTTTTTTAATTTAAATCTAGTCCAATATGTACCCAGCGAGTTATGTACAAATCAAATGTCTGAACAAATTATGACCTCGAATCAAATCTATTGCTTCAAAATAAAACTCCTTTAGATTGAAGATCATTCTCACACCTCTGTAGCCTGATTGCACAATATAGAGACGTTATTTTTAACTTCTATAAACAAAACCTCAGAAAGATGTTTGGAAACATAAAGGTCTGAATGACCTTTAGCAATAAAACAATTGATTTTTTTATTAAGTCAGTAGTTACTATATTATTTCTAAAAATCGAACATACAGAAATAATTTGAGTATAAATTTTTTTAATGATTCATAAAAGTAAAAATCTAGTATTTTTGTGAAGTAAAATAATTTTTATTTTTTCTAACTTCTGGATCTGATTTCTGCTTGTGATAACCGAATGTAACATTCCCTTTGATTTTTGAAATTGACTTAAGTTCACACTTTTATTTCTGGTTTCCGGACACCCTTTCCGGCGTCCGGGTGACAAACCTGATGTGAATGAGGTGTAAGTAAAGGTTATATTGGAGGTTTCTAGAATACTAGTATATATCTGAGGGTTTCACAATCCATTCTTCAATTCTATTCCAAAAATCAGTGAGAGACGGTAGGGTTTCTACGCCGCCTCTCAACTTTTCATTCTTCTTCTTCCAAGATCTAAACTCGATTCCCTGAAAAAGCAAGCTCAAGATCAGTTTAATCAATCGGTGGGAAACAACAAATCCATGGCTTTTAATTATGGATGTAAAAGTAGTGGATTTGTACGGGAATCTAGTGATCTCTCCTCTAAGGACGATTACATCTTTTGTCCATTCACGATAAATTTTTTGACGGGGGCAGTTTTTGAAGGGGGCATGGGGGACCAATGATATGTTGACACGTGCACTTGATATTAATGAATTATGTTTATAAAAATACCAACCCTAATAATGAAAACAAATTTTCTCTCCAAAAATATGTTTTTTATATATTTTTTAATTTTTAGGTCCAAGAGCGTAGCTCAGTGGTATCCCATCAACTCCGGTAAGGAGGAAGTCAGGGGTTCGATCCTCACCGTGGAAGAGGTTTGTATTTAATTTAGTTGTATAGAGGGGTTTGGCGGGGTTGGGTCTAGCAGTGGGGCAGTCCAACTAGCTGGATTTGGGTAGGGGCCTGGATCTGGCTTTAGCCTATCAAAATAAATAAATTAATTAAAAAATAAATGGCAATTTCTTCGACTTCTTCTTTCTTATATTTTACCGGATTTGGGTAGGGGCCTGGATCTGGCTTTAGCCTATCAAAATAAATAAATTAATTAAAAAATAAATGGCAATTTCTTCGACTTCTTCTTTCTTATATTTTACCGTCTTCTTGAAAACTGATTTTTTCCTGATTTCACTAAATTTTACCATATGGGATTCTGATTATGATAATGCTGATGATACTGCCCTCACCTTTACCATCAGAAAAATCCAATTTGAATTTTCTTGAGGCGAGATCTTCTCTGAACTACCTCAACAACCGGTGCCACTATTGAGTTTATCGGCAGCAGCATCATTTCTACCAACAATTTTGTTCATCAACCAACCATTTGAAGCAAATATGTGATGAAATCACAAGGATTGGTTAAAGTAAAGGGAGAATCAAGTTTGAGTTTTTGAGGGTGTTTTCGGTTAATGTGAAAAGGCCAAATAGAAGTTGATTGATCTAAACACCAAATTGCAGTTTGAGGTATACAGTAATAGCACTACTACTCTAAATACAATTTCTTCCAATTTCATTATATTACAAGTGTTGATTGACATCTTTTGTTTGCTTGCATGTTGTGTTTTTGTCATTGATAGGCCATGTCAATAGATTTGAATTGCAAGATCCAGTTCTGGACTGGTTTAGCTGAATTGCTGCTACAAGGAGGTGGGATTCGAAATTACTTGCTAGAGTTTGTTTTTTTTTTTTTTGCCATTGGATTGGTATGTTTTTTACAAGATAAATGCTTTTACCTAAAATGGTAATTCTAATCAAAACTTGTGCATGAATGGGTTGCTGCTCATCCCGTGGAAGAAGACGAAGAGTAAGAGGAGAATAAGCAGCATCATTTCTACCAAATTGTGTTGTGCTGTTGATATCCCACACCAACAGATTTGAATTAAATCCATCTCTGGACTGGTTGCACTTGAGCATCCAATTGTCTTAGTATTACGACAGTTAAAGTTCACTGAGACGAGAGGTGGGAATCAAAACTAATTGCTATATTTTTGTATTTGGCTTCCCTTTGGATTAATGTGTTTTTAAAAATAAACTGCTTCAACTGGATGCGGTTTCTGATATCAGAATCAAACTCTCTTACAGTTCTTTTGCACACTATCGGCTCTACACCTCCTATTCTTGATGCGGTTTCTGATATCAGAAGATGGCCTTTGCACTCAACTGGAGTTTTCTCAGTAAAAACTCTATATGCTAAATTAAACAATAATGCGGGAATTGATAATTTTCCTCATGACTTTGTCTAGATTTCAGGTATCCCGCCTAAAGTTAATTTCTTACTTTGGTGTGCTATTCATGGAAAGTTGAATTCCAAAGATATGATGCAGTACAAGGGAATGGATATTCGCAGCTCCTGCATCCTTTGTGGAGATAGTAATTAGTCACAAGATTACATTGTAAGGTGGCTCAAAAGATTTGGTCTTCTGTTACACCGAATGAGAATTGGGCATGGGTTTTTCTGGAATCAATGGTAAACCTGGCTAGGAACTGGCACAATAAACTTTGGTCTGCAAATGGTAATATGGTTTGGAACCTTTTACCTGCAGCTGTGGTTTGGATTATTTGGAGGGAAAGGAACTGCCGTACCTTTGAAGAGAAGTATGTTTTCAAAACGGATGAAGATTTATGTTTGGATGTAAAGACTCTGGTGCTAACTTGGGCTGCCGGTTTTGGCAATAGAGTTCATTTGAACTTCTCCTACGCTGTGCGCAATTGGAGTTCAGTTTTTTTGTAATTTTTCGCGTTTTTACTACCTCTGGTAGTAGTTGTACATTTTTCGCATTACTCTTCTGATCAAAAAAAAAAAAAAATAAACTGCTTCTAATTGGTAATTACAATCCAAACTAATGCATGATTAGGGTGCTGCTAATTCCACGGGAGATGGAGATCAAGAAGAGAATCAAGTTTGACTTTGAGAGTTTTTTTATTTGATTAATGTTAAAAGGCAAATACAAGTTCAATAATTTAAACACAAAATTATCTGCAGTTTGAGGTATATAGAAATAGATGTGGAACTCAGTTTCTGAGCTTACCTTAAACAAATAATCTTTTCTAGATTTCTATGGATTGAATTTATTACATCCTGGGATTTGTTTTGTCAAAAGTTTGGGTATTGTGGCGTTTGATGCATTGGTTATCAGTGATGCATGTCTTAACACACACGCCACTACCGCACATCTAGTCTGTTTACTTGGCTTTTGCACAGGCACAGGATAGCACGTCGTAACACATAGATCACTACCCCGCATTTACTTGGCTTAGCATCTGATTTGGATTCTGCACTGGATAGCAGAGGGAAAATGAATTATGCATTCAGTTACTGTTTTCTTGTAAATTCTACCCTTGTTAATTGCATCGTTAATTATTGTATGTGCAATTTTTGGTTCTTGTTTGAAAGCTGAAACATGTAATTGGGTATGGTATTTTTATAAATGATTATTTTCACACTTTGTTTGCGCTTCCTTTTAAGATAATGAGATCATATAATATAATGAGATCCATGAAGCTGAAAGAAACTAGGACTTAACCGCATTAGCTGTCCTTGCAACCGCAAGTGATTGGCTTTCTAACTGTGAAGCTCCATCTGAATGGGCACTACAAGTGAGACTGCTTATTTTTGTGAAATTCAACCAGCCACATTTTAGTCACATAAAAAAGGGGGAGATCTCCAATGAATTTCTTGTCCGTCACAGATAAATCCAGAGCAGCCGGGTAAGTTGTGTAACTACACCAAGTAATAGTAAACTCCCTCGCAGCAGAACCTAAAAGCCCCTGATCCCAGTTCCCAACCATTTATAGTGATCAATTAGTTACCATTACTGCATTTGAAAGAAATGTCTTACCTTCTTCTCAAGGAAGATGTATTGCTAGTTAGTCAGCACTTGTTACATGACACCTGAATGAATACCTCTATTTAGAAGTAGGTATTGTCTTCTCCATTTACACTTTGATGATTCGATTGATGATTCAGTTAGGCATCGCTCAGTCCCCAGAGCTTTAAATCCTCTTTGAACGACTCTTCAATCGTCACTCATGGCAAGAAGGCAGCCAACATGAAATGGGCCTAACAAACATATAAGGGAAAAGCCCAAAATCATGCCATAATAGCCCATACTCCGATGTTTGTACTTCGTAGCCATTTTACCATTTCAGTTTTCATTTGTTCCCTTAAAACCATAGTAGGAGGGTTTCTACTTCTCCTTCTTCCTTCTTAGATCTGAACTCTGATATTTGAGTTTTCTTTGAGTGCTGATTTCTCCAGATTGGCTGAAAAAGAAGCTTAAGATCAGCATAATTAACCGGTGGGAAACAACAAAAACACAGCTGGGTTCTCATAGACGTAAAAGTGGTTTTGTATGAGAAATCTGGTGGATGGAAGAACAACAACATCTATCACTTCAATCAATGCAGCAGAATGATTTCTCCTCTCAATTAAATTGGATGTACGTTTTCATTGCTTCTACTTGGGCCGCCGCCTGCATCAGAATCACTATTATCACAACTGCCGGCTGAACGGCAGCCGACATCGTTGTTTGCTGCAGAATTTCTATAAACCTTACTCCACTTGATCTGAACAGTTTTCTGCACTAAATCTTTCAAGCAAACAATTGAGGTGTACTTGTTGCACTTCAACATCAACTACCAGTTGTCTCGGATGGTGCTCTCTGGTCAACAATCAAATAGAAGTTGATGAATCTAGCTAAACACCAAACCTGCAGTTTGATTGAGGTTTATAGAAATAGTAGCAATAAAACTCTAGATACAATTATTACAGATTCATTATTATTCTGCAAGAGTTGATTATGCTGTATGAACTTCATTTGTATCCACTGGATTCCAAATGCTTAATGTCCAAGACAGTTAGTGTAAGGCTTTTGAAGCTGGTTTTAGGGTTGTCTATCTCTTGGATTTACTAGCTTGGCTTCCTGTCATGTATGTTAAATTGTTGTCTGCATTTCAAATACCTGCATTAGTTAATATTATTTTGGTTTATTAAAGTGCATTAGCTAATATAATTTTTGTTCTTCTATTGAGTAGAATACAAGTGAAGCATTGTTAAGAATGCATGATAGGAGCATGCAGCGTCCTGAAAAGTTTGGTGACAGATGATGAACTTCCACTGATTTTATGTTTATGGTATGTCACTGGTTCCATAGTTACACCCTACTTACTCCTTCTGGATTACAGTGTAATGATTAACTAGTTACCATTACTGCATTCGAAAGATATGTCTTACCTTGCCAAGAGGATGTATTTGTAGTTAGTCAGCACTTGTTACATGTAAAATGACACCTGAATAAATACCTCTATTTAGAATCACAGTACTAGGTCTTGTCAACATATAACTCCTTGGTAGTTTGTCCCAAAACGTAAGAAATTCTCTAGAAACATGCTCTTCTCTAGTATTGTCCGGGTAGTTTATCTCAAAGCGGCATTCCTCTCGCTTGTGCAAAGATTTTCGAGTTTTTGGCCCGATCATATGAATAAAATGCTTGCAAGCATTTAGAAAAAACGTAATGAACACAAGGAATGTTGCTATGAGATAAACTACGTGGATAATAGAAAATCTTCAGGGCAAGAACACCAAGGTTGACAAGTGACGGGTCTCTGACATCACTGAAAATCCAACCATTGTGCATCACAAGGGAGAGGAAACTCGTGAACATCAAGGTTAGCAATCAAACAAAAATCAACACAGCGGTTTATTTATTTTCAGCTAGCTTGCCATGGCTTCATTTGATAGGAGTACTCAATCTCACTTTATTGTTGTTTTCACTGATCAAAATCAAATTACCATGTCTGACTCGAGCTAGGTCAAATAAAATTTCAGACATCTGATTCAGAATCAGAATCAATCTAGAAATATGATGTAAATGGGGTGTAACTAAAAGTTGTGTATAAGTAATTTATATCTTAGGGTTTCTTCAGACTTCATTCGTCATTTGGTTGAAATCATTGAAACATTTCAGTAGGGTTTTCACGCCGCCTCTCTACTTCTCATCTTATTTCTTCTTCATAGATATGAACTCTATTCGACTGAAAAAGAAGCTCAAGATCAGTGGAAGCGATAAATGGCTTCTAATTATGGACGTAAAAGTAGTGAATTTGTATGGGAAATCTGGTGGTCGGAGAAGAAGAACAACAACATAGCATAATGATATCTCCTCTCACAACAACTTTATCTTTGTAAAGGTCAGGACTATCAAGTAAATCTTTCGGAAAGAAAGAAATTAGTCCAGCTGATCTTGGCAATTTCCCCGACTTCTTCCTTCTTGTATCTCATCGTCATCACATCTTCTGATATTGTTCTGATTTCACTAAATTTTGCCGTATGGGATTCTGACGAGGAAGATCCTGTTGATGCTGCCCATAATTTTTAAGAAAATTCCCATTTGATTTTGCTTAGGGTAAATTTCCACTGAATTTACCATCAGCAGCATCATTTCTACCAACAATTTTGTTCATCAAACATTTGAAGCTAATAAGACATTAATTTACAAGGGTTGGTCGCATTTATCAGATTACCAAAGAGGGTGAGAATCCAAACTAATGCTGAATTTTCTCTTTGTAAATACAACTTTGGATTCATATGTTTTTGTTAATACCACTTTGTTAATATCTGCAGGATTATTAGGTTGATGCTCATGATGTGGAGGAAGATGGATAAGCCCCTTGTTGACACAAAATTTGAAGTAAATGGAGAATCAAGTTTGAGTTTCAGATGGAGTTCTCTGGTTATTTTTCAACAATGAATTAGATGTTGATTGATCTAAACACAGAACCTGCAGTTTGAGGTAGGGAAAATTATAATTCATATTATTTCAGTTTCAACTGCAAAATTGAGTTCCGGGCTTACCTTAAACAAAGAATTTTGTAGATTTTGAACTACGAAGTGATTCATACATGCTAGGATATGTCTTGTCAAATGTCTGGGTATTCCAACATTTTGATGATATTCAGCGAAAGAAGTCCTAACACACAACACTACCGTACATCTAGTCTGTTTATTTGGCTTAGCATCTTGTTTGGGCTTCGGCAAAGGCTCGGGATAGCCGAGGGTAAATGTACTTTTGTATTTTGTTGATCATATAAAGCTGGGTCATATCTGTCTTTAAGTTTGTGGATTCAGTTATTCAATGGTTGGCGCCAATGAACTTCCAACTAAAGCATGTAACACTTTAAATTAGCTATGTCATCCTAAGGAATATATATGCATTCAAAGAATGCTGTAGTTATGGAGCAGATGTGCTGGCCACTTAAAACTTGTAGTGAGGAACATATCAGAGACTCTATGTCTACAATAATGTACATTACTTTTCAAGTTTCCAACAAACAAACATACAATTTTGTCTGCTTTAAAAAGGAGACCCAAGTTGCATGAAGCCATCAACCATCAATAGGACACCAATTCAATCCGATGACCTTATACTGTAGTGCACACAACAATGAAAAAATGCACTCAATTGCCTTCAATTACTAAATGGTTTGGAGCCTAGCTATCACTGCATTGTTTTTTTGAGCCTGGTTTCATTAAACTACAAGTGTTGATTAACATCTTTTGTTTGGGCTTCAGCACCCAACAGATTTTAATTGCAAGATCCAGTTCTAGACTTGTTGGACTTCAGGACTACCTGTTGTCTTGGAGTATTGGCTTAACCGATACAAGGGTTCAAGTTCACTGAGATGAGAGGTGGTAATCAAAACTAATTGCTAGATTTTCTTTTTGTTTTCACTTTGGATTGATATGTTTTTGAAAATAAATACTTCTAACTACAAATGGTAATTCCAATCAAAACTATTGCAGGATTTGGTTGTTGCTCATGCCGTGGAAGATGATGGAGAGTAAGAGGAGAATCAAGTTTGACTTTGAGGGTTTTATCTGGTTAATGTCAAAAGACAAATACAAGTTCGTTAATCTAAACACCAAATTACCTGCAGTTTGAGGTATCTAAAAATTGCAGTACAACTCAAAATCCTATTATTTCAGTCTCAACTGTGAGATCGAGTTTTGAGCTAAACAAAGAATCTTTGTATATTTTGAACTATTAATATGAATTGATTCAATACATGTTAGGATTTGTTTTGTCAAAAGTTTGGGTATTGCGAATTTTTATGCACATTGGTAATCACTGATACACGTCATAACACACACGCCACTGCCGCACATCTAGTCTGTTTACTTGGCTTAGCATACAATTTGGCTTCTTCACAGGCACATGATAGCTCAGGGAAAATTACTTATGTATAGGTTGTCTATCGTCTAAATTCAATTCATAACTATCTCTTGCAACATTTGATGCTCAGTGTGAATCAGTGATACACGGCATAAGCATAACACGCAGCACTATTACAGTTCTAGTCTGTTTATTTGGCTTAACATTATCTTATTTGTCTTCTGCACAGGCACAAGACAGTCGAGGGAAAATTCTAAGGCTCAGAAAACATACAATTTTCTCTGCTTCAGTACTCTGCATACGACTATTCAGCTATCCCCCGAGACCCAAATTTCATCAACCATTTACAAGAGTCCAATTCAATGTGATTTCTTTATACTGCAACGTACACAATAAAGAAAAAGGACCTTCATTGCTCTGCTTCTAAGTGTGTGTCAGCTTGACTTATAAATTGGTTACTAAATGGTTTGGAGCCTAGTACTTCCTTGTTATTAGGATTAGCATGACTTGTGGATACATGCATAATGGCCATTTTTTCTTCAGTATTTTGTAAGGGAATGTAAATTTTCACTAGTTCAATTATACTAGGCGGCAACAGTTGTGAATCAATGCAAGAGTTCGAGTAACATCCCCCGGTAGAAGGCAATGGAGGGCATTTGTTGGAAAATATTGACAACGTTCGTATATAATTAAGAAAAAAATACTTATCTTGCACTGTCAAGTGATTGTTGTTCCGGGAGATGCAGTGATAATGGTAACAAAAACTTAGTAGAGGCACTATGAGATACGCTGACCTAAAGGTAATATTGCCTGCTACTCCTCTGAGATGCTATAACAATTAGCAAATCACCTCCAGGATACAACTACTGTTAGTACTCCTCTATGTAGCATACAAAGAGAGAACTCTAAGAACTTGGCAGCAAAAATGAAAAAACAAAAACAGAAATTGAAAATACAATTTGTTTCAGAGTAATGTAAACGACAATTGTATGTTTCTGTAAAGAATCTAAGTTTCTGTAAACAAACTATGTTTCTGTAAACAAAGTATGTTTCTGTAAACAAAGAAGTATTAGTACAAAATTATGTTTCTGTAAACTACAACTTGTTTCAGATAAGAACTCGATTTTATGTTTCTGTAAACTTAAATAAAAAATAGTTGTTTCTCAAAGCATAAGAGAAGAAGAAGAATTTCAGAAGAGAGGAGTTCTGAAAGGTATGGTTTGAAAATGAAATTCTTCTCTCGTATTTATAGGTGGAAAAACTGAACGTTCGGATAAGAATCCAAAGCACGACAGACTGTCCGTGATTTACGCGTCTCGAACGTTACAAAAGTTAAGGTAAAAGAATAGGTTAAAAGCACAGTGAACACGCATTCAAAAATTCAAGATTCTCTTCGAGGCACAGGTGTCAAATGCACCGTCTGACACGCGTGACTGAAGATACTTCTCGAGGCTGTCGGATATCCAAAACCGACAAGGCAAAGAATAAAATTCTTCACATGTGTGGGAGAAACGTGTGGAAAATTTCAGTAAAAAGATAAGGTCTAATACACCCACCCCCACCCCCACGCTCTCGCCCGCGCCCGCGCCCGACCGACCGGACGGACGGCGGCGGCGTGCGTGCTTCTGTGCGAAGCACCGCGCGAACGGGTAAGGAAATAAGAAATGCAATAAGGTTTAGGCAACCTTGCCATAGACTAGGGATTTCCCCATACACAAAGGTCTAGAGACCCAAAGGGCCATGCCCTTAAGGCTAAACCCATGGTATTTAAGTCTAAAACTCTAAGTGATTTAGTCTATGTGGGACTAATGTTTTATTCATTCACATGAAAAAACATCTAGGGAGAAATAGGTCTTGGGATCAAAACATGGTACAAGCATTTTTGATTAATTTTAAAACACCGTTTTTTCTAACAATCCCCCACATGAATAATAAAACATATCGATAAAACACGAGAAAACATAAGGCAACAATTAGGCTAAGGTGTCCCAAAGATTGAACCTTAACTTTGGTGAGAGGTTACCTGAACTGCTTGTTGTAACGGTGAACGCAATGTCTTGAACCGCCAACAGTGAATGCAATTTAGAAATAACAGCTACACTTGATGCCTCAACCGAAAGATGCCAAGCTCTTGCCGTTGTGCCAATTTTGGCCGTGGGCTAAAATCTCGGACTTAATGAATGTCTCTAGAGAATCAGCTCAAATTCTCATAGGAAGCGGCCACACTTCCAACATCCACAAAGGTGAGTCCATAAACAGTGTCCTGCCACACCCCGCTTTAATCAAAGCCATGGTACCCATTAAGATCTCCAAAAATCATCTTGAAATTCTGCAGGAAGCACTATTGCACGGTTACACCATAGGGAGGGACAAAGATAGTGCTTTCCCAATATCACCATAAATTAGTTTTCTCATTGAACCTTGATCTTGGAAATCCAATCATAAGGTTGAGTATCCTTCATGGTGATTTATTCTATGAGCTTAAGTCTCATCCCCCTCGATGTAAATTTAACTTGCTCTCTGGGTAAACCTTTCGTCAAAGGATCTGCAATATTATCTTTGGACTTTACAAAGTCTATCGATATAATACCAGTGGAGAGTAGTTGTTTCACCGTCTTGTGTCTTCGTCGTATATGTATAGACTTTCCGTTGTATACATTGTTCTTTGCGCAACCAAGAGAAGCTTTACTGTCACAGTGGATTGCAATTGAAGACACAGGCTTGGGTCATAGTGGAATTCCTCCCAGGAAACATCGTATCCATTCAGCTTCCTCTCCAGCTTTTTCCAAGGCTATAAATTCAGACTCCATAGTGGATTTAGCTATACATGTATGTTTGGTAGACTTCCATGAGACAGACGCACCTCCAAGTAAGAATATGTACCCACTAGTATATTTGCACTCTTCTGAGTCTGATATCCAGTTGGCATCACAATACCCTTCCAGAACAGCAGGATACTTCCCAAAACTTAAGCAATAGTTTGAGGTCCCTCTCAGGTAACGTAAAACTCTGAAGAGAGCATTCCAGTGATCCTTCCCTGGGTTGCAAGAATACCTGCTTAATATACTCACAGAGTAAGCAATATCAGGTCTTGTACAGTTCATCAGATACATAAGACTACCAATAATGCGAGAATACTCAAGTTGATCAATTCCCTCACCCTTGTTCTTTTTCAAGTTACAAGCGGGATCATATGGAGCAGAGGCAGGTTTAGCATTTTCATAATTAAATCTCTTAAGTATGGTTTCAGCATAATGAGATTGACTAAGACTATATCCATCAGACGTCTTTCTGATTTTCATCCCTAAGATTACATCAGTAGGGCCTAAGTCTTTCATGTCAAAATTATCTCTAAGCATGCTTTAATGGTATTAATAATATCAAGGTTACTGCCTAATATGAGCATATCATCAACATATAGGCACACAATAACATGAGAATCATCCACAGATTTAATGTAAACAAATTTATCAGATTCATTAACCTTGAAGCCATTACTTATCATAACATGATCAAATTTTTCATGCCACTGTTTAGGTGCTTGCTTTAAACCGTACAGAGATTTGTTTAACTTGCATACTTTGTTTTCACAACCTTTTACAATAAAGCCTTCAGGTTGGTCCATATAAATTTCTTCATTCAATTTACCATATAAAAATGCAGTTTTAACATCCATCTGATGTATATGCAAATCATAAATTAAAGCAATAGCAATCAACATCCTAATCGAGGTGATTCTAGAGACTGGTGAATAGGTATCAAAGAAATCTAAACCTTCCTATTGTCTATAGCCTTTAGCTACCAACCTAGCTTTATATATATCTATAGTTCCATCTGTTTTATGTTTCCTTTTGAACACCCATTTGCAACCTATGGATTTACTACCAGGAGGTAAATCTACAATCTCCCAAGTTTCGCTTTGCTGAATGGACTCCCATTAATTTAATGAAACTTCTTCCCAGAAAGGAGATTCTGGAGAAGTCATAGCTTCCTTGTAGGTTTGGGGTTCAGACTCTACCGTAAGAGTCAAAAAATCTGGGCCAAAACTTGTTTCAGTTCTAACCCTCTTACTTCTTCTCGGTTCAGTCTCATATTCAAAAGTTGGGGTTTGACTAGTCGATGAAACATCAGAAAAGTCATCATGGACCCTTTTTAGAGGTCCATACCTTAAAGGAAATATGTGTTTATAAAACACAGCATCTCTAGATTCCATTATGGTGTTCAGACCAATGTTATTATGGTCAGAACTGATGACCATAAACCTGTGTGCATTAGTATGCTCACGATATCCTAAGAAAACACAGTCAATTGTTTTAAGACCTATTTTAGTTTTCTTGGGATGAGGAATGGCCACCTTGGCCAAACACCCCCACACTTTAAAGTATGCATAGGAAGGTTGTGTACCATTCCACAATTCATAGGGAGTTTTATCTGATTTTTTAAATGGAACTCGGTTCAAAATATAGCATGCTGAGAGGATAGCTTCCCCCCACAAGTTCGAAGATAACCCTGAACTTATCAACATAGCATTTACCATATCTATGAGTGTTCTATTTTTTCTTTCGGCTACACCATTTGATTCAGGTGAATATGGTGCAGTGGTTTCATGAATGATGCCATTAAGTTTACAAAACTCACCTATGGGTATCACATACTCACCGCCACGGTCTGACCTAAGAGTTTTAATCTTAACTCCTTTTTGGTTTTCTACTTCAATTTTATAAAATTTGAAAGCCTCTAAGGCTTCATCTTTACTTCTAAGAAGATGAACCTGGCAGTAGCGTGAGTAATCATCTATAAAAGTGATGTACCATTTTTTACCACCTCTTGTTGGTGTTGATTTCAAGTCTCCTAAATCCGAGTGTATCAGTTCCAAATGAACTGTTTTACGTTCAACCCTTTTATTAAACGGTTTTCTTGCATATTTAGATTCAACACAAATTTCACATCTTTGATCTTTGTTAAAGTTTATTTTTGGTATGCAACCTAAATTAGCAAGTCTTTCTAGAGATTTGTAATTAACATGCCCAAGTCTATCATGCCAAACATGTGAGAAGTCACAAACATAAGCAGAAGAAGATGCATTAAAATTCAATTTCAAATCAGATACACTAAGCTTAATCATGTTATCGGTGACATAACCTTTTCCTACGAATTCATCATGCTTAGAAATTACAACAGTATTGGACTCAACAACAATTTTAAAACCTTTTCCTGGTAAGATGGTTTCTGAGATAAGATTTTTGCATATGTCTGGGACGTAATACACGTCATTCAATTCGAGAGTTTTTCCTGAAGTAAGCTTCAGTTCGACCTTGCCTTTCCCCTCCACTTTTGCGGTGGAAGAGTTTCCCATAAACAATTTCTCATCATCTCCTACTATGGCATAGAAGGAGAAAGCATTTCTGAATTTACAGACATGCTTAGTGGCTCCAGAATCAAGCCACCAGTCTCTCACATTGGTCATAGTAGAGACAAGGTCGACTTCAGACACCATGCTAGTAAAATATACAGAATCATCTATAATGTTTGCCTTATTTTTCTGTTTTGGGACATATTTAATCTTTTTAGGAGCCTTACAATCTTTAGCCATATGTCCAGGTTTACCACAATTAAAGCAGTCGCCTTTGATGGTGTGTTTAGAGACACCACCCCTTGGCTTAAAATTGTTACTTCTGGGTTTTCGACGTTTGTTACGTCTGTTACCCATTTTGCTGGATTCTGCAGGACTTTTCTTTGAAGCAGCTTTATGGTCCAGGACATGAGCTTTATTGGACATGTTTTTTCTCATCATCAGGCTCTTGTCCTTGCTGCACATAATCTTCTCAACCTGGATCTTTTTTCCAAGCTCCACCATGGTTATTTCACGAGTCTTGTGTCGCAGCCTCTTCTTGTATTCGCTCCATGAGGGTGGAAGCTTTTCAATCACAGCCGATACTTGTAGAGCTTCATCAAAGTACATACCTTCAGCAAGAATCTCGTTGATGAGGAGCTGAAGTTCGACGAACTGTTCTACCACAGGATTTTCGTCAATCATTTCATATTCTAAGAAGTTAGCCATCAAGAACTTTTTGCTTCCAGCAGCTTCAGCATAATATTTTTCTTCAAGAGCTTCCCATAAATCAAAAGCATTAAAATTTTCTTTTGCATTATAGAATTCGTACAAAGAGTCATCCAGACAGTTAAGAATATGATTCTTACACATGTAATTCTTCCTATTCCACCTATCCAATTTATCTTCATTACCACGGTGATGAAGTCTTCTCGAGGGTCTATTTAAAGCAAGTCCATCTAACCTTAGGTCGTTTAGGAAGAATAACATTTTAGACTGCCATCTCTTAAAGTCCTTACCACTAAACTTTGGTGGTCTTTCTACAGTATTCTTTCCCATGTTCTTACAACAACAATTATATAGCAACGAACGAACTACTATTACCTTTAGAATGTTGGAAAATATTGACAACGTTCGTATATAATTGAGAAAAATACTTATCTTGCACTGTCAAGTGATTGTTGTTCCGGCAGATGCAATGATAATGGTAACAAAAACTTAGTAGAGGCACGTATGAGATACGCTGACCTAAAGTTAATATTGCCTGCTACTCCTCTGAGATGCTATAGAAATTAGCAAATCACCTCCAGGATACAACTACTGTTAGTACTCCTCTATGTAGCATACAAAGAGATAACTCTAAGAACTTGGCAGCAAAAATGAAAAAACAAAAACAAAAATTGAAAATACAATTTGTTTCAGAGTAATGTAAATGACAATTGTATGTTTCTGCAAAGAATCTATGTTTCTGTAAACAAACTATGTTTCTGTAAACAAACTATGTTTCTATAAACAAAGTATGTTTCTGTAAACAAAGAAGTAGTAGTACAAAATTATGTTTCTGTAAACTACAACTTGTTTCATATAAGAACTCAATTTTATGTTTCGGTAAACTTAAATAAAAACTAGTTGTTTCTGAAAGCATAAGAGAAGAAGAAGAATTTCAGAAGAGAGGAGTTCTAAAAGGTATGGTTTGAAAATGAAATTCTTATCTAGTATTTATAGGTTGAAAAACTGAACGTTCGGATAAGAATCCAATGCACGACAGACTGTCCGTGATTTACGCGTCTCGAACGTTACAAAAGTTAAGGTAAAAGCAGAGGTTAAAAGCACAGTGAACACGCATTCAAAAATTCGAGATTTTCTTCGAGGCAAAGGTGTCAAATGCACCGTGTGACACGCGTGACTGAAGATGCTTCTCGAGGCTGTCGGATATCCAAAACCGAGAAGGCAAAGAATAAAATTCTTCACATGTGTGGGTGAAACATGTGGAAAATTTCAGTAAAAAGATAAGGTCTAATACACCCACACCCACACCCACACCCACTCCCACACCCACGCCCTCGCCCGTGCCCGACCGACCGGACGGACGGCGGTGGCGTGCGTGCTTCTGTGCGAAGCACTGCGCGAACGGGTAAGGCAATAAGAAATGCAATAAGGTTTAGGCAACCTTTAGTTTTAGAAGTTCACTTAGAGCTAGCCCTATGGGAGGGGTTATCCCTTCCCTATCCCTCCATTTTCCTCAAAATCCAAAAAATGCAACCACTATGGTCTCTCATATCCCTACACGAGTAGGGATATACACCACCATCCCTACAAGGCTGAACAGATCTATTCAACCTTGTAGGGAAGGAAAATCACACGGGTACTTGGTACCCGTATTTTTTTGAACTTTACGCGTACTGAGTATGCGTAGCTTTTTGCATGGGTACTGAGTACCCGTATTTAGTTTTTATAATTTTACCCTAAAACTTTCCTTTTTCACTCTTTTTTTTACTAAAACTCTATTTTTACCTACTAAATCTTATTTTTACATATTATATATCATTTTTTACTCTAATATATATTTTTTTACCGAAAAAAATATTTTTTTATTGAAAAAAAAATTGAAGGAAAAAAAAAACGGGTACTGAGTACCCGTTTGACACTATTCATATACGGGTACTCAGTATGCGTGTTGTAGGGAAAGGGAAGGGAAGGGATGAGGACAACCATAGTGAGACTGCCTTCCTTCTGCCATCCCTTCCCTACATATGAGGGATAGGGAAGGGATGAGGCCAACCATAGTGCTAGCTCTTAGAGGATGTCTTCCCATCCTAGTCACATTTTTGTTAATAAAAATCATTAAAAACGAAAAAGTCAATAATTTTAACCAATCATATGCCTACAATTAAGTAAAAGAATAATATAACACTTTATGGGTTGGAGATAAAATTTATTTTCTCCTAATATTTAGGAATTTATACTTAGAAGATGTCTTAAAAGTGATGCTACATATGAAAGAACCACATTCACCATTCTATAGGATCTTCAGATTCGGAGGATACCATATAAAGTATATCAATGAGTAATTAGTTTGTAAACACAATCTCCGAACAATGTCTAAATCAACCTTTTGCTAATAACTTACTCCCTCCATTCCTAAATAATAAGCTGGTTTCATGTGTAATTTGTACATGAAACCATCCTATTATTTAGGAACGGAGGGAGTATTTGGATACCACTTGAAAAGTTGCGTTTTGACTACTACTTTAGGTAACCAAACAGATTATAATAGCACATTTAGAAACCACTTCAGAAGTTATTTATCGACTTCTTGAAGCAAAAATAACAAAAATTAGTACGGGTTCCCAATTTTAGAATAAAAAAAATAATTGTGAAGCATGCCTCAGGTAAGATATCGAAGCATGAGAAAGCATGTGTTGACAATGGGCATGCTTTCGTCCCCATTGCTTTTGATACTTTTGGCTATTTGGCTCCAGAAGCAGTTGGACTACTCAAGAGGGTCCAGAAAGTCATGCGCAGCAATATAATGACCCCTGGCTCACGAGATTTTATTTTTAATAGGATAGGTTTTGCTATTCAAAAAGGGCTAGCGGCACAGCTTGTCGCTCGCTTGCCTAGTATGTAATTTTTAACTTTATATAATTAAAAGTCATGAGTTATTTGACTAAAAAAAAAAAATTGTGAAACAAAAACATCTTGCTTTCAGACTTCTGCTTCTAAAGGAAAAGAATAATGAATGTTCATTCTTTAAAGAACGATGCTTCCTTGACCGTGGAGAACATGGATTAACATTATGTCCTTCTTACAAGGAATTCCCTATACATGATTGACAGAAGTGCTAGATGAAGACTCCAAGAGAAAATAGAAGATGTTTCTTTCCATTCCTCATAAACCGCTGATCTCTCCGAAGCAAGAAATCTACGTCATTTTCCTCCCCTTTTCCATTAAGTCCACATAGTAGCATTTCTAATTTTGGTATCCAAGCAAACTATAATAGTTCTAATACTAGAAGCAGAAGAGTAGAAGTCAAAATCAAAATATTTTTACTTCACGGAAAATTAAATAGAAGTCATTCTAAATCCATACTAACTTTTGACTTGAAGTTAACTAGGAACACTTTCATTCCCGGCATCCAAAAGCATAGGCTTTGCTCAGGTTAGGAATTTGGTGTGCACCAGGTGTAAGTAAAAGCATGAAGTTTGTAGAATATATCTTAGGGTTTTGAGACCTCGGAATTCACTTGGTTCAAATCTCTTTTACAGTAGGTTTCTACGCCGCCTCCCTACTTTTCAATCCTCCTCCTTCTGCCTAGATCTGAACTCGATTCGCTGAAAAAACAAGCTCAAGATCAGTTCAATCGATCAGTGGGAAACAAAAAATTGCTTCTCATGGATGTAAAAGTGGTGGATTTGTATGGGAATCTGGTGGTCGGAGAAGAAGGAGAACAACAGAATCTGAAGTTCATTTCAATTCAATCAATAAGCATAATGATATTTCCTCTCAGAACAACTATATCTCTTGTCAGATTATCACTATTGAGGAAATTTTGTTGCAATTTCTTTCAAAACTTCATTCTCCTATCTCATCCCAGATGTTTCTGAAGTCACTAGATTTTACCATATGGCATTCTGATGATGCTGATGTTGCTGCCCACCATAATTTTTCAGAAAAATAAGAAATATCCCATTTGATTTTGCTGAGGGTAAATCTTCACACAACTTCTAAAACAACCACTGCCAACATTAATTTTACCATCAACAGCATCACCTCATCCAGCAATTTGGTTCATCAAACATTTGAAGCAAATAAGTGATGAAATCACAAGGATTGGTTGCAGTTATCAGATTACTAAAGAGGGTAGGAATCAAAAATAATGCTGAATTTTATTTTTTGTTCTGCCTTTCCATTCTTTTTTTTTTTTTGATACAACTTTGCTGATGTCCGCAGGATTATTAGATTGATACTCCTGTTGAGGAAGAATATGAGAAACCCCTTGCTGACACCAAATTTAAAGTAAGTCAAGTTTGAGATCGATATGGTGGTGTTCTCTAGTTAGTTCTATCAAATAGACCAAACCGGCAGTTTGAGGTATAAAGAAATAGCACTACAAGTCTAAATACAATTCTTTTTGGTTTCAATAAACTATAAGTGTTGATTAACATCTTTTGTTTGCTTGGACATTGTCTTTTGTCATTGATAGGACATACCAACAGATTTGAATTGCAACATCTAGTTCTGGACTGGTTGGATTTCAGCATCCAATACCTGTTGTCTTGGAGTATTAGCTTAATTGATACAAGGGTTCAAGTTCACTGAGAAAAGAGGTGGGAATCAAAACTATTTGCTAGATTTTCAAGATCAATGGTTGGATTTTCTCAAAATAAATGCTTCTAACTGAGAATGGTTATTCCAATCGAAACTAGTGCAGGATTAAGTTGTTGATCATGCCTTGGAAGAGGATGGAGAGTAAGAGAAGAATCAAGTTTCGAGAATTTTATTTGGTTAATGTCAAAAGCCAAATACAAGTTCCATTATTTAAAACACACAATTACCTGCAGTTTGAGGTATATAGAAATAGCAGTACAATTATATATCAAAATCGAGTTCTAAGTTTACCCTGGACAAATAATCTGTGTAGATTTTGAATTATGAATTTATTCAATACATGTTGGGATTTATTCTTTCAAATGTTTGGATATCGTGACATTTGATGCGCAATGGTATTCAGTGATACACGTCATAACATGTACACATGCCACTATTGCACATCTTCTAGTCTTTTCACTTGGCATAGTAAATGATTTGGCTTCTACACATGCACTGGATAGCTGAGGAAAAATGACTTATGTTTATATGGTTGTCTAAATCCGATTCGTAACTTTCTCTTAGTTGGTGTGACAATCATGTAGTGGTTGGCACGGATGAACTGCTGATTAAAGTCTTAACCATATTTGGGGTACCTGTTGTCTTGGAGTATAGGCTTAACTTATCTGAAGGACCGATATTTCACTTTTCTTTTTGCCTTTGCATTCGTATATTCTTGCTAATGCAACTATGTTTCATCTGCTGGGTTAGGTTGATGCTCATGTTGTGGAGGAAGATGGAGAAACCTTGCCGACACCAAATTTTAAGTAAAAATCAAGTTTGACTTTCAGAGGGTGTTCCATGTTTAATTTCAACAATCAAATTGAAGTTGATTAATCTAAACACCGGACCTGCAGTTTGAGGTATACAATAATAGCAATACAACTCTAAATACAATTGTTTCAGTTTCATTATGGTACAAGTGTTGATAACATCTGTTGTTCGCTTGCAAATCCAGTTCCGGGGTTTACCAAAAACAAAAAATCTTTGAGGCGGTCCAATCACCATGCATTTTCTTTGATGTTGATGCCGCTGTTAAAACAGATGAAGAGGGACATTGATGAGTATCCGAAGACAAGGCCACAAGGACCATGATTCTTGACAGCATTGAAGCAGAGAGTGTTGCTTTTTCAGGGCGAGGTAGCGCTAGATATAATGTACCATTGATAATTTTTCTTGTTTTATGTGTTGGCGTGCAGGCCATCCAGAAACTACAGATCAAGACATCACCTTCACCACAGATGGCACGTACTGCACCAATGGATGTTTCTCGGTGAGTTCTAATGCGAATTCTTGATACAGCAGCAGATAATGGGGTTTTCTTTTGAGTGCTTAATTGTAATAGAGTTGAGTAAGAATCTTAGATATAATATCTGGACTCAGTCCTTCCCGAGATGTGCACCTTAGGCTTAGAGTTTGAATCCGTCTCAGGATCTTGCGGGGGGCCAAAAACTCCAGATGAGAGATTGCTATTTTATTGCACGCGCTGATGCTTCTTTGATCTTTAATTTGCAATGAGTTATTGGTGAATCATTTTAGTACATCTTACCCTTGTTACTTGCATCTTTAATTACTGTACTGTAACAATTTTTGAATCTTGTTTGAATTCTGAAAGAACATTTAATGGTATTGGTGGTGCTGCATCTGGATCGGCACTTCCAAGTGAGACTGCTTATAATATTTGTGAAATTCAACCTGGCATTTTTCATTCGATAAAGGCGTGGATACCAACAGAAAATTTTCCGGTACCATGTGAATAAAATGCGTGCAAGCATTTAGCGAAAATGCTCTTCTTCATCATATCGCTCTTTGAACGGCTCTTCAAATCGCTTGTCATCATCAAATTCATCGTTCATTGCAGACATGAGACGGGCCTAACAAGCTTTAAAGGGAAACGCCCAAGACCATGATACAATAGCCCATTTTATATCCGATGAAAGTCTCATGTTACAGTTTCAGTTTACATTACAAGTTTCCTCCAGATTTGGCGAAAGATTAGCACTGTCATTAATAGGACATCAGACTTAGCCATACGGCTTTGTTAAAGTTAGAAATAAATCTGATGTGCATGGGGTGTAAGTAAAAATTATATAGAAAGCTTTCAGAATATATATCTCAGGGTTTCACACTCCATTTTTCACTTCTTCTGCGCCGCCTCTCTACTTCTTCTTCTTTCTAGATCTGAACTCGCTGAAACAGAAGCTCAAGATCAGTTTAATCTATCATTAGGAAACAACAAATGGCTTCTTATGGATCTGAAAGTAGTTTTTTATGGGAATCTGGTGGTTGAGGAAGAAGTAGAACATAGCATAATGATATCTCCTCCCATAACAACTATATCTCGGATCAAAGTATCTACTTTTTTAACATCTCTCAGGGATCAACAAATCAGTCCGCCTGATTTTTGATATCTCCCAGTGTTCAAGAAATCAGTCCGCCTGATTTTATAGATCTGAATGGTTATAACAAAGAAGCAAAGAAGTGATGAAATCACAAGGATTGGTTGCAGTTATTGGATTACCAAAGAGGGTAGGAATCAAAACTAATGCTGATTTTTTCTTTTTTGCTCTGCCTTTGGATTCATATGTTTTTTTGTTATTGTCTGGCAGGGATTAGTGTGATGCTGATGCTGTGTTATTGGATTACCAAAGATGGTGTTCTCTAGCTATTTTCAACCATCAATTAGAAGTTCATTGATCCACACACCAAATTACCTGCAGTTTGAGGTATATTGAAATAGCACTGAAACTATAAGTAAGATTTTTTTCAGTTTCACTAAAATACAAGTATTGATCAACATCTTTTATTTTCTTGCACATTGTGTTTTGACTTTGATCGGCCACACCAACAGATTTGAATTGCAAGATCAAGTTCTGGACTGGTTGCACTTGATCATCCAATTATCTTGGAGTATTACAAGGGTTTAAGTTCACTGAGAAGAGAGGTGGGAATAAAAACTAATTCCTAGATTTTATACTTGTTTTTCCTTAGGGTTGATATTTTTTTGAAAATTAATGCTTCCAAGTAAAAATGGTAATTCCAATCAAAATATTACCTGCAGTTTGAGGTAAATAAAAATAGCAGTACAACTTTAGCTGAATCCTATTATTTCAGTTTCAACTGCGAGATCTAGTTTTGAGCTTGCAACAAAGAATCTTGATTTGTAGATTTTGAACTGAGAATTTATTCAATACATGCTAGGATTTGGTGCCCATTGATAAACAGTTATACACTGTCATAACACACGCTGGTACTACCCATCTAAGTCCGGCTTAGCATATTATTTAGCTTCTGCACAAGCATAGGATAGTTGAGGGCAAATGACTTACTTGTCGTCTAAAGCCAGCTCATAACTTTCTCTTAGTTTGTTTTACAACCATGTAGTGATTGGCGAGGATGGACTGCTGATTAATGTTTTAACCATATTTCTGGTACGTGTTATTTTGGAGTATGAGCTTAACTTATCGAAATGACTGATATTTTCACTTTTTTTTTGAAGAGTTGGGAATCAAAACTAATGCTGACTTCCTTTTTTGTCTGGGTTAGGTTGATGATGATGTTGTGGAGCAAGAGGAGAATCAAGTTTGAGATTCCAAGGGTGTTCCCTGTTTATTTTGAACAGTCAAATTGAAGTTGATTAATCTAAACATCGAACTTGCAGTTTGAGGTATACATAAATATCAATACAACTCTAATACAATTATTTCAATTTCATATATACTTCAAGTGTTGACAACATCTTTTGTTTGCTTGCATAACCAGATCTGAGCATACCAAATATAAAGAATCTTAACATGAGGTGGTTCAATACATGCTTGGAAATGCTGGAAACTCTCGGCTCTGAGAACCTATTCACTTCCTTTATAAAAGGCTCTTTGAGTGTTCAACTGGTGCTTCTTCATGCCAGAGTTCCCAGATTCTTCTATGTCATCCCGCCTAGCTACATCCAAATGCGGAGTTAAGACTAGGACTAGTTACGGTGGTTAAGACTAGGATTAGTTACGGTTTATGTTAACTGAAAACAAAGGAGAACCAGAAGAAAGAGAACTAGACAGAATAGTTTTAACAGAAGGTTTTTCTTATTATTCATACTTGCAAGACGTGAATACAAAGGACACATATATATACAAACTTTAGCTTGAACTATAAGCTAACATATTTCCTAAAATATAAAGAATTCCAAAACAAAGAAACTCTAACTTTTGTCACGTAATTTGTGTACGTGACATAGTGTTAACACCCTCCCGCAAGCGTAACGGGTTATCCTGAACCGTGAGCTTGGACCGTAAAAGAGAAAACCTATCCCTAGATAATGGTTTTGTGAATATATCCGCAATCTGATCTTTAGAGGAAATAAACCTTACATCAAGAAGTTTTGAAGCAACCTGATCACGAACAAAATGATAGTCAATCTCAATGTTTTTTGTTCTCGCATGAAGTATAGGATTGACAGTGAGATAAGTTGCACCAAGATTGTCACACCAAAGAACAGGAGGTGATTGAGTGGAAATACTAAGTTCTAAAGGAAGCGATTGTATCCACATAATTTCAGCAGTAGCAATTGCAAGTCCCCTATATTCTACTTCAATACTACAGCGAGATACTATTTTCTGCTTACGAGCACTCCAAGAAATAATATTTCCACCCAAGTAAATACAATAACCACTGGTAGAACGACGATCTTCAAGAAAACCAGCCCAATCTGAATCAGTATATGCAGCGAATGATAACTGTAAAGAAGGAGATGGCCGAAGAAGTATACCAAATGTAGACGTATTTTTAAGATAACGGAGTATACGCTTTACCAGACCCCAGTGAAAAACAGTTGGTGCATGCATAAATTGACATACTTTATTAACAGCATACGCCAAATCAGGATGAGTAAATGTCAAATATTGTAAGGCTCCAACAAAACTATGATATTCAGTAGCATCAGATAACAAGGTACTACGATCAGAAGAGATGTCACCAGAAGTACTTAGTGGTGTTTGAATAGGTTTAACACCATCCATTTTTTCCTGAATAAGAAGATCATGAGCATACCGTTGTTGAGAGAGAAATAATCCGGTGGAAGTACGAATAGCTTCAATTCCAAGAAAATAAGACAACTGTCCAAGGTCTTTAATTGCAAATTCTTGTTGCAGATGATCAAGAGTGGATTTAATACCAGCAGAGTTGGAAACTGTAACAATAATATCATCCACATACACCAACAGATAAATAGTGCCATACGAACCATTGTAGATAAAAAAAGATGAGTCACATTTGGAAGTGACAAACCCAATTTGTATTAAAAAAGTACTAAGTCGATGGTACCATGCACGAGGAGCTTGTTTAAGACCATAGAGAGATCGATGCAACTTGCAAACATGCGTAGGAAATCTAGAATCAACATAACCTGGGGGCTGTTTCATGTACACCTCTTCTTGAAGTTCACCATGTAAGAAGGCATTTTGTACATCAAATTGATGAATAGGCCAATTGAAAGATATAGCCAATGTAAGAATAAGACGAATAGTGCACGGTTTAACAACCGGACTAAACGTTTTGTAAAAATCTATCCCTTCTTGTTGATTGTATCCTTTGGCAACCAAGCGAGATTTACGACATTCAATTTCACCATTAGACTTGCGTTTGATACGAAACACCCATTTACAGCCAATAACGTTCATAGAAGGATGATATGGTACTAATTTCCAAGTACCATTACGAAGCATAGCATTGATCTCATCGTCAGAGGAGACTCGCCAATCTGGATCTTTATGAGCTTTAGAAATACAAGTGGGTTCACGAAGAGAATCACATACCAAGGCATATTTGGAGTTAGGTTTAAAAATACCATCTTTGGCTCTAGTGATCATCGGATGTGGCTGGAGAGCAGAACTGGCAACTGGAAAAGCAGAATCTGAAGTCGAGCATGCCTGATTAGTGGAGTCCAACACGTCAGGCAAAGGTGCAGTAGCTGGTGCTGTAACTGTCCAAGTTGGTGTGGATCCGAACAACAGTGAGTTGGTAGAGTTGGACAGTGGGGACGAAGACACGGTGGCTGGGGATGGAGATGATGCAGCGACAGATGGAATAGGAACAATAGGTGGCGTTGGAGACTGAATGCTGGCTGAAGACAAATCCACATTGGAAACAGGTACAGACAAAATAGGTTATGAGGTATTAGCAGCATATGTTTGTTGACTTAACGGAGACCGAGGAGGAAAACGTGTACTGTTTGTTGGCTGAGCAGAGGAGAGCTGCCTTGTTGGAGACGGAGGAGACATTAACTGCTGAAAAGATGGAGACAAAAGTGTATACTGGTCGGTAGTAAAGGGAGTTTTTGCTGAAGGATGATCAGTGCCAGATGACGGTTGGAACAAAACAGGTGTAGACTGTTCAACAGAAGGTGTGCGATCTGGCAGCACCGGACGAATAGTAGAACTAGGAGACGGAGTCAGTGGTAAAGCAATGGACAAAGGAGAAGATGAAATTACCTGTGAAGCAGTCGATGCCGGTGAAGGTGATGAAGCAACAGCAAATGGAAAGGTAGTCTCATCAAAAACAACATGACGACTTACATAAATACGACCCGTAGGAATATGAAGACATTTATAACCTTTTTGAGATGGACTATAGCCAATATAAACACAAGGAGAAGAAATAGGTTCCATATTGTGAGACCTATACAGACGTAAGTGAGGATAACACATACAACCAAATACACGAAGAGAAGTGTAATCTGGTGGGAGACCAAAAAGATCTTCATAAGGGGAGGTTTTATTAACGGAAGTTGAAGGGACACGATTCATTAAATAGCAAGCAGTGTAAAACGAATCATACCAATAAGAAGATGGCACAGAAGCCATATTAAGGATTGCAAGACCAGTTTCACGAATATGACGATGACGACGTCCAACCAAACCATTTTGCTCAGAAGTATGTGGGCATGAAAACCGATGAAAAATCCCAAGTTTTTAGAGATGTGGAGTAAGTTTGCGATACTCAAGGGCATTGTCAGACTGTAATATTTTTATCTTGTGATCAAAGAGATTTTCAACATGCTTTTGGAACAAAAAGAATATGGAAAAGACATCAGATTTCTGAGACATAGGAAACATCCAAGTAAAACGACTATACGCATCAATAAAAATGACATAATATTTGTAACCTTCAGTAGATAAAATATGAGAGGGTCCCCATACATCCGAGATAATTAAATCTAATGGATTCAAATAAACAGTTGTACTGGATTTAAAAGGTAGCTTATGACTCCTATGCTCATGACAAGACGAACAAAAACTGATAGTTTGGTTTGAAACAGGAAGAGAAAACTGAGAAATAACTTTGCGAACTGTGTGCATCATTGGATGCCCCATTCTAGCATGCCAGTTTTGGAAACTAGCATGTTCTCCTATGCAAGCTTTAGGAGATTGAGATGAGTCATCAAGTTGATAAAGACCACCCTTTCTACTTCCGCGAAGGATAACCTTCCCGGTACATCGATCCTTCACAAGACAAAAATTTAGATGAAATTCAAATAAGACATCATTATCGGTAGTAAGACGAGAAACAGATAAGAGATTATGAGATATTTTTGGTGAAAAAAGAACATTACGAAGCTGCAACTTACGAGTGGGAGCACCACTGTCAGGAGTCCATGGAGGACTTGGTAATAAACTAGCTTGAGCAGTATATGCATGCGGTGCAGAAGCTGGTGGTTGACGACGCGGAGGACAAAGCCACGATCAAAACGGTTCCAATAATCCGATGCTTCGTGATTGGGGCGGCCACAAAGCTGACACAGAATTTCAGACCTTTTGCGTTGTGGTAAAGGAGCTGAAAACCGAGAGTTATTGTTTAGAAAGAACGTTATTTTGGGGACCATGGGTTTTTTTGGGAGGACCATGATTTTTTAGACATAAGTTCGGTTAGTTGCAAAAGTTTTTTTTCCCAACCGAACATAAGTTCGTTTTAGTTGCAAAAAAATTTTACCCATCGAACATATGTTCGGTTAGTTGCAATAAACATTTACCAACCGAACTGGTTAGTTCGGTTAGTTGAAAAAAAATTAACCAACCAAACAATAGTTCGGTTAGTTGCAAAAAGCATTAACCAACCGAACAATAGTTCGGTTAGTTGCAAAAAATATTTAGCAACCGAACTTTAGTTCGGTTAGGTCGCAAAAATATTTCCTAACCGAACTTGGTGCGATGAAAAAAAAACATGGTCCCCCAAAATAACGTTCTTTAGAAATATGCTGTTCGCCCCATAGTTGGGCCGAGATGAGTGCACTGCAGAGTTGGGCCTAGTTGATGCTGAGGCATATGGAGTTGGGCTGGGACTGTTCGCTCCATAGTTGAAGAGAGACGAAGACAACGAAACTCTACGGGATTGTTGATGAGATTGTTGATAGAATTTAACAGAGGCCATAGAGGAGATAGTAGATGAGATTGTTGAGGACTCAATCGACATAATTAAGGATCGGTAAAGGATAAGCTGATACCAAGTTAAGACTAGGACTAGTTACGGTGGTTAAGACTAGGATTAGTTACGGTTTATGTTAACTGAAAACAAAGGAGAACCAGAAGAAAGAGAACTAGACAGAATAGTTTTAACAGAAGGTTTTTCTTATTATTCATACTAGCAAGACGTGAATACAAAGGACACATATATATACAAACTTTAGCTTGAACTATAATATACTACCTCCGTTTTAGGAAAAGTGTTACTTTCACTTTTTCAATTTGGCCTATTTTTAGGCTAAAATGAAAAAGTGAAAGTAACACTTTTCCTGAAACGGAGGGAGTAACATATTTCCTAAAATATAAAGAATTCCAAAACAAAGAAACTCTAACTTTGGTCACGTAATTTGTGTACGTGACATAGTGTTAACACCCTCCCGCAAGAGTAACGGGTTATCCTGAACCGTGAGCTTGGACCGTAAAAGAGAAAACCTATCCCTGGATAATGGTTTTGTGAATATATCCGCAATCTGATCTTTAGAGGAAATAAACCTTACATCAAGAAGTTTTGAAGCAACTTGATCACGAACAAAATGATAGTCAATCTCAATGTTTTTTGTTCTCGCATGAAGTATAGGATTGACAGTGAGATAAGTTGCACCAAGATTGTCACACCAAAGAACAGGAGGTGATTGAGTGGAAATACTAAGTTCTAAAAGAAGCGATTGTATCCACATAATTTCAGCAATAGCAATTGCAAGTCCCCTATATTCTACTTCAATACTACAACGAGATACTATTTTCTGCTTACGAGCACTCCAAGAAATAATATTTCCACCCAAGTAAATACAATAACCACTGGTAGAACGACGATCTTCAAGAAAACCAGCCCAATCTGAATCAGTATATGCAGCGAACGATAACTGTAAAGAAGGAGATGGCCGAAGAAGTATACCAAATGTAGACGTATTTTTAAGATAACGGAGTATACGCTTTACCAGACCCCAGTGAAAAACAGTTGGTGCATGCATAAATTGACATACTTTATTAACAGCATACGCCAAATCAGGATGAGTAAATGTCAAATATTGTAAGGCTCCAACAAAACTACGATATTCAGTAGCATCAGATAACAAGGTACTACGATCAGAAGAGATGTCACCATAAGTACTTAGTGGTGTTTGAATAGGTTTAACACCATCCATTTTTTCCTGAATAAGAAGATCATGAGCATACCGTTGTTGAGAGAGAAATAATCCTGAGGAAGTACGAATAGCTTCAATTCCAAGAAAATAAGACAACTGTCCAAGGTCTTTAATTGCAAATTCTTGTTGCAGATGATCAAGAGTGGATTTAATACCAGCAGAGTTGGAAACTGAAACAATAATATCATCCACATACACCAACAGATAAATAGTGCCATACGAACCATTGTAGATAAAAAAAGATGAGTCACATTTGAAAGTGACAAACCCAATTTGTATTAAAAAAGTACTAAGTCGATGGTACCATGCACGAGGAGCTTGTTTAAGACCATAGAGAGATCGATGCAACTTGCAAACATGCGTAGGAAATCTAGAATCAACATAACCTGGGGGATTTTTCATGTACACCTCTTCTTGAAGTTCACCATGTAAGAAGGAATTTTGTACATCAAATTGATGAATAGGCCAATTGGAAGATATAGACAATGTAAGAATAAGACGAATAGTGCACGGTTTAACAACCGGACTAAACGTTTTGTAAAAATCTATCCCTTCTTGTTGATTGTATCCTTTGGAAACCAAGCGATATTTACGACGTTCAATTTCACCATTAGACTTGCTTTTGATACGAAACACCCATTTACAGCCAATAACGTTCATAGAAGGATGATATGGTACTAATGTCCAAGTACCATTACGAAGCAATGCATTGATCTCATCGTCAGAGGAGACTCGCTAATCTGGATCTTTATGAGCTTTAGAAATACAAGTGGGTTCACGAAGAGAATCACATACCAAGGCATATTTGGAGTTAGGTTTAAAAATACCATCTTTGTCTCTAGTGATCATCGGATGTGGCTGGAGAGCAGAACTGGCAACTAGCAAAGCAGAATCTGAAGTCGAGCAAACCTGATTAGTGGAGTCCAACACGTCAGGCAAAGGTGCTGTAACTGTCAAAGTTGGTGTGGATCCGAACAACAGTGAGTTGGTAGAGTTGGACAGTGGGGACGAAGACACGGTGGCTGGGGATGGAGATGATGCAGCGACAGATGGCATAGGAACAATAGGTGGAATTGGAGACTGAATGCTGGCTGAAGACAAATCCACATTGGAAACAGGTACGGACAAAATAGGTTCTGAGGTATTAGCAGCATCTGTTTGTTGACTTAACGGAGACCGAGGAGGAAAACGTGTACTGTTTGTTGGCTGAGCAGAGGAGAGCTGCCTTGTTGGAGACCGAGGAGACATTAACTGCTGAAAAGATGGAGACAAAAGTGTATACTGGTCGGTAGTAGAGGGAGTTTTTGCTGAAGGCTGATCAGTGCCAGATGGCGGTTGGAACAAAACAGGTGTAGACTGTTCAACAGAAGGTGTGCGATCTGGCAACACCAGACGAATAGTAGAACTAGGAGACGGAGTCAGTGTTAAAGCAATGGACAAATGAGAAGATGAAATTACCTGTGAAGCAGTCGATGCCGGTGAAGGTGATGAAGCAACAGCAAATGGAAAGGTAGTCTCATCAAAAACAACATGACGACTTACATAAATACGACCCGTAGGAATATGAAGACATTTATAACCTTTTTGAGATGGACTATAGCCAATATAAACACAAGGAGAAGAAAGAGGTTCCATCTTGTGAGACCTATACAGACGTAAGTGAGGATAACACATACAACCAAATACACGAAGTGAAGTGTAATCTGGTGGGAGACCAAAAAGATCTTCATAAGGGGAGGTTTTATTAACGGAAGTTGAAGGGACACGATTCATTAAATAGCAAGCAGTGTAAAATGAATCATACCAATAAGAAGATGGCACAAAAGCCATATTAAGGATTGCAAGACCAGTTTCACGAATATGACGATTACGACGTTCAACCAAACCATTTTGCTCAGAAGTATGTGGGCATGAAAACCGATGAAGAATCCCAAGTTTTTAGAGATGCGGAGTAAGTTTGCGATACTCTAGGGCATTTTCAGACTGGAATATTTTTATCTTGTGATCAAAGAGATTTTCAACATGCTTTTGGAACAAAAAGAATATGGAAAGGACATCAGATTTATGAGACATAGGAAACATCCAAGTAAAACGACTATACGCATCAATAAAAATGACATAATATTTGTAACCTTCGGTAGATAAAATATGAGAGGGTCCCCATACATCCGAGACAATTAAATCTAATGGATTCAAATAAACAGTTGTACTGGATTTAAAAGGTAGCTTATGACTCCTATGCTCATGACAAGACGAACAAAAACTGATAGTTTGGTTTGAAACCGGAAGAGAAAACTGAGAAATAACTTTGCGAACTGTGTGCATCATTGGATGCCCCATTCTAGCATGCCAGTTTTGGAAACTAGCATGTTCTCCTATGCAAGCTTTAGGAGATTGAGATGAGTCATCAAGTTGATAAAGACCACCCTTTCTACTGCCGCGAAGGAGAACCTTCCCGGTACATCGATCCTTCACAATACAAAAATTTAGATGAAATTCAAATAAGACATCATTATCGGTAGTAAGACGAGAAACAGATAAGAGATTATGAGATATTTTTGGTGCAAAAAGAACATTACAAAGCTGCAACTTACGAGTGGGAGCACCACTGTCAGGAGTCCATGGATGACTTGGTAATAAACTAGCTTGAGCAGTATATGCATGCGGTGCAGAAGCTGGTGGTTGACGACGCGGAGGACGAAAGCCACGATCAAAACGGTTCCAATAATCCGATGCTTCGTGATTGGGGCGGCCACAAAGCTGACACAGAATTTCAGACCTTTTGCGTTGTGGTAAAGGAGCTGAAAACCGAGAGTTATTGTTTAGAAAGAACGTTATTTTGGGGACCATGGGTTTTTTGGGCGGACCATGATTTTTTAGACATAAGTTCGGTTAGTTGCAAAAGTTTTTTTTCCCAACCGAACATAAGTTCGGTTTACTTGCAAAAAAAAATTTACCCATCGAACTTATGTTCGGTTAGTTGAAAAAATATTTACCAACCGAACTGGTTAGTTCGGTTAGTTGCTAAAAATAATTTCCAAGTTCGGTTGGTTGCAATAAACATTTACCAACCGAACTGGTTAGTTCGGTTAGTTGCAAAAAAATTAACCAACCGAACAAGAGTTCGGTTAGTTGCAAAAAGCATTAACTAACCTAACAATAGTTCGGTTAGTTGCAAAAAATATTTAGCAACCGAACTTTAGTTCGGTTAGGTCGCAAAAATATTTCCTAACCGAACTTGGTGCGATGAAAAAAAAACATGGTCCCCCAAAATAACCATGGTCCCCAAAATAACGTTCTTTAGAAATATGTTGTTCGCCCCATAGTTGGGCCGAGATGAGTGCACTGCAGAGTTGGGCCAAGTCGATGCTGAGGCATATGGAGTTGGGCTGGGACTGTTCGCTCCATAGTTGAAGAGAGACGAAGACAACGAAATAACGTTATTTTGGGGACCATGGTTTTTTTGAGGGGACCATGGTCCCATTTTGAGTATGGGTGCCCTTATCATAATTTTTTGTAATACCTAAACTACCCTTTTAATTATTTTTTGGTTTTGATTAGTGAAATCATTATTGAAATGATTAAGAAAAAAATAACATTAACCCACCACCGCCGATTACCACCACCACCACCACCTCCGATTACCACCACCACCACCGCCGATTACCACCACCACCACCGCAGATTATCACCACCACCAACCATCTATTATCACCACCACCTCCGATTACCACCGCCACCACCTCTATATATGTAACTTCATTTAAATCATTAACAAAGATATTCTCACAAACTCATTGCTTGTCATTCGTTTTTGGTTAAAAAATGAGAAGTATCAAAATGAGTTGAAAATGGAAAAAAGTTGCAGAGAGGTTTAATGGAGGTTTTTTTTCTCCAGAGACATGTTCGGTTACATCGCAAAAAAAAATTCTTAGCCGAACTAAGAGTTCGGTTATCAAGGATTAATTTTTTATGAACCGAACTGAGAGTTCGGTTCATTCGCAAAAAATACTTTTAACCGAACTATGGGTTAATTCCATTTATGCATTTGCAAGTGCAGTTCGGTTGGATCGCAAAAATTGTTAAGTTTTTACTTTAACCGAACGTTTGCCTAATTGCATATATGCATATACAAGCTCAGTTTGGTTGATTCGCAAAATATGTTGAAGTTTGCGAACCAACCGAACTTCTAACACTAGTTTACTTTTAACCTTCAGTTCGGTTGGGAACTTTATCGCGTTGAAGTTTGCGAACCAACCGAACTTCTAACACTAGGTTACTTTTAACCTTCAGTTCGGTTGTTTCGCATATTTTTCGAAAACCATCTCCTAACCGAACTTTTCCCATTTTACAAAATACAAATAATTTTTGTTTTCTTTTATCATTGCTTCTTTTGCGCCTTTTAATGGTACGGTTAAAAGTAAAGACCGCACCTGTTCACAGGGCCACCACCGGAATCTTGTTAAGTTATTTGTGGTGTTTGATATTTGTGCTTCAGTTTTGGATCATAAAGATGAGCATCTATAGGATGGGATCCATGGGGATGTTCAAAGAACGGTGGTTGAAAAGTCATCATTAAAGAATGTTTTCTTAGTAATGCTTTTGTCAAAGTTCATCTGAGCTTCCAAATATCATTAGTAATGCTTTTATCATCAAATCATCATTAAAGAATGTTTTCTTACAAAGAAGAATTAGGGGTCAATAATTTTAATTTTGATAAGGAAGGGTCATAAAGGTTCCACTGAGTCAGAAATCTCATCTTCAATTGCCCATTGTTCACTTTTCTTTGAACCTTGATCATTAGTAATGCTTTTATCGTCAAATCATCATTAAAGAATGTTTTACTGTAGTGTTATTTATTTCGATTTCTTATCTATCTGGTCACTAGGGGTAGAAAAAGTTTAAAAAAAAAAAATGTTTCCCTAGTTGGATACTTGTTGAGTTCGGTTTGTTCGCAAGAAAAAGGACAAACCGAACTCTTCCCTAATTTCATATAATTTTGAGTTCGGTTGTTTAGCAAAATAGCTGTACCAACCGAATATAACTCTGAAACTATTCATTTTTTTGGGTTTGATAAGTTCGGTTAGCTATGCTCTTGGGATCAAGTTTGCGAAATAACCAAACCTATTAAACTTAGTCTACTCTTATATTTTGTACAGTTCGGTTAGATAGTTGGTTTAATGAAGTGTTGCTAAGCAACCGAACTTTGCACTAAGTAAAATCTTATTTTACCTTAAGTTCGGTTAGTACATTGGTTGCGAAACAACCGAACATTACTCTGGAATCCATCAAACTTCCATTAATACAGAGTTCGGTTACCTGCGTGTTTGGCTAAAGAAACCGAACTACACTTTTAGATGAGTTCGGTTAGCTGTTCTTCACATATTGTAACCGAACTACTTCAAAAATTTACATTTGGTTTGAAAATTTGGTGCAATTCAACCAACATTAGCTAAGTTTGGAACATACCTGGATACCCAAATGAGCTTTCGTCACTTGAATTACCTAAGTTAGTGAATTGGAAAAAAATATATTTTTTATGGTTTTCTCCTTCTTCTTCTCTAACTTATTTCTCTACAAAATTCAATTTCTTTTTTAATAAATTATCTTTTAATCTAATCTCCCTAATCAGTTTTTTCTTAATCATTTCAATAATGATTTCACTAATCAAAACCTAAAACTTTCTTCAAAATAAAATAAAATTAAAAGGGTAGTTTAGGTAATACAATAAATGTTAGATAAGGGCACCCCTACCCAAAATGAGATCATGGTCCCCTCAAAAAAAGAAGGGTCCCCAAAATAACGTTCCAACGAAACTCTACGGGATTGTTGATAGAATTTAACAGAGGCCATAGAGGAGATAGTAGATGAGATTGTTGAGGACTCAATCGACAGAATTAAGGATCGGTAAAGGCTAAGCTGATACCAAGTTAAGACTAGGACTAGTTACGGTGGTTAAGACTAGGATTAGTTACGGTTTATGTTAAATGAAAACAAAGGAGAACCAGACGAAGGAGAACTAGACAGAATAGTTATAACAGAAGGTTTTTCTTATTATTCATACTTGCAAGACGTGAATACAAAGGACACATATATATACAAACTTTAGCTTGAACTATAAGCTAACATATTTCCTAAAATATAAAGAATTCCAAAACAAAGAAACTCTAACTTTGGTCACGTAATTTGTGTACGTGACATAGTGTTAACATGCGGCATGTTATTCTCAGACTCTCAGTGCAATTACTCGCAATATGAGGCTGCCTGATCCTTCCACCTCAAACTTGAAGATTGATTTGTTAACTGAAATAAGACAATCACCATGCATTTTGTCTGATGTTGATGCTGCTGATGTTAAATCAAAACAGATTAAGAGTGATATCGATGATGAACTATTGATTTATGTCTGACCCATATTTCTGATACATGTTTTCTTGGAGTATCGGCTTAACTTGTGTGAAAAATTGATATTTTCACTTGTTTTAAAGAGGTAGAATCAAAAGTAATGCTGAGTTTTCCTTTTCTTGCCTTTGACATCTGCTGGGTTATGTGACAAGGGTTGATAACATATTTTGTTTGCTTGCATATCCAGTTCTTAGCTTAACAAAAAAAAAAAAATCTTAATATGAGGTGGTTCAATAATGCTCGGAGAACCTATGCACTTCCTCTATAAAGGCACTTTGTGTGTGTTCTGCTGGTGCTTCTTCATGGGTTTCCAGAGTTCCTTTGCAATTATTATTACAGCTTCTGCGATGTCATCCCGCCAAGCTGCGTCCGGATGCAGCTTGTTATTCTTGGTGCATTTACTCGCAACATGAGGCTGCCTGATCCTTCCACCCCAAACTTGAATATTGATTTGCTAGCTGAAACAAGCCAATCACCACGCATTTTGTATGATGTTGATACTGTTGTTAAATCAAAACAGATTAAGAGTAATATTGATGGTTATCCGCAGACAAGGCAACATGACCATCATTCTTGACAGAATTGAAGCAAAGAGTGCTGTTTTCTCAGGGCTAGGTAGCACTAGATGGGACCCAGTACAACATGAATCTCTCGCTCTGTGTTTGCGTGTAGGCTATCCAGAAACTACAAACCAAGACACCACCTTCAATAGATTTGCACCTTATATTGAAAAGCTGCTCGAATCTGTCTCTCAGATCTTGTTGTTGGGGGCCGAAAACTCCAGATGAGAGTTTTGGTATATGACCACAGGCACTGATTCGTCTTCGATCTTTAATCTGCATTAAGTTATTGGTAAATCATTTTCTGTGAATTATACACCTTACTCATGTTAATTGCATTCTTTAATTAATTACTGTTTGAAATCCGAAAGAACATTTTTCGATTCTTGTTATAATAATAACTCAATCATTTTATAACGAGCTCCTATAACCCGATGTATATGCACTGAAACCTGGCAAAGTTATACATTTTATATTTTCTTACGAAAGTATCGGCCCTCAAATGTGAACTTTTTTTCTGGTACTTGCGAGTCTGAAACAAACATATACAATTATGAGTTTTGATATCACTATAGTTCCAACCAGTGTGCATCATGACAAGGGAGAGGAAACTCATGAACACAAGGTTAAATTAACATATAACAATTGATATATCGTCTGCATATATTCATTCATCAAAATAAAAATCAACACAGCTTCTATAATTCATTTTCAATTTCACCTCCTCTTTGATGTATTATTAGTTATGAGCAACATAGAGTTTTGGTTGCAAAAGCCCATGGCAGCTTAAAAGGTGCGATTTGTAGTTATACATTTTCATGTATATTTTCTTAGACCGACCTCCCTGGAGCAAGCAAAATAACCACGGCTTTAGAGATAGTATCGTCCTCAACCATAATAAAGGGGGTAAAACACCTTTTAGATAGACCAACCATACTAGAGCAAGTGAAATACCAATCACTTCATAGCTAGACCAAGTACCCTATGAGCAAGTAAAACGATAGACCAACTACCAGAGCAAGTGAAATACCATTAGGCCTAAATTTGGTTGCTTATTCTTTTTAAGCAGCCAATTTTTTGTGCTCCTGGTTTTTAAGCAACCAATTTTTTGTGCTTCAATTTAAAATCAATACCTATATTTAATTACTAATTAAGATTCTATAATTATAAAATCCACTCCTTCATTTAATATTATAAACTCCTTCATTAAATATTATAAAATCCACTCCTTCATTAAACATGTATGTATTTCAGTATCCCTACACAACCAAATTTATAAAAGACAAACCATCAATTTAACGATTGGTATCCAAACTAAAAGCTTTCAAACTACTCCCTCCGCTTTTAAAATAATAGGCAAGTTTGTGTTATTTTAAAGCAGGGTTATATCTTTTTATTTTTACTAATTATCAACAAGACATCCATCAACATTAGTGTTCATATTCTTTCTCTGGATTGTCATCATTGCCAATCCATCTACGCATAACTCATTTTCAATTAGATCAAATGAAATGAAACGATGAACAAAATAAGGGAGAAACAACGAGAAATTAACATATCACATATTAGCCCGCGCCCTTTCTTATGTTGGGGAGAAGAAGAAGAGTACTTGTGGGAGTGGTCAGGATCACCACGGAAACTTGTTTCACGAGACCCCTTCTACTTCTAGCCATTTACGAAAAACAAAAATCGGAAATCCTTTCATAATCTACTGAACATATAGGATATTAGATGCAGTAATCCATAAATGTTCTTTTTTTTAAAGAAAACTATATACAATGCTTAAAGCAGCAAAAAAAAAATACATCAAAAAAAAAAAAAAACCCAAAAACTTACAACAAGGGTATATTTGAAAAAAAAAATCCATGGAACATAACGTCAAAAAAAAATCCATGCTTCTTTCTTTTTGTAAGATGTAGGACCTAAATCAAATGGTTTATCCCTAAATATTATCAAAACTGATCACAAGGATATATTCACTCAAACACTCATGTTAATTGCATTCTTTAATTAATTACTGTTTGAAATCCGAAAGAACATTTTTCGATTCTTGTTATAATAATAACTCAATCATTTTATAACGAGCTCCTATAACCCGATGTATATGCACTAGTTGTGGACGAAACCTGGTAGAAGTTATACATTTTATATTTTCTTACGAAAGTATCGTCCTCAAATGTGAACTTTTTTTCTGGTACTTTTATATCTGAGCCTGTGCGAGTCTGAAACAAACATATACAATTATGAGTTTTGATATCACTATAGTTCCAACCAGTGTGCATCATGACAAGGGAGAGGAAACTCATGAACACAAGGTTAAATTAACATATAACAATTGATATATCGTCTGCATATATTCATTCATCAAAATAAAAATCAACACAGCTTCTATAATTCATTTTCAATTTCACCTCCTCTTTATGCATCTTCTTTTTCTTGTTCTTTTCATTATCAGCATCACTCGGTAATTCCTCACGTTGCTGCCTGCCATGAAGTGGTCTCTTGGGCCTAACAAACATATAAGGGTAGAGCCCGAGACCATGGTATAGTAGCCCGAGAAAGTCTCATTTTACATTTTACATTTTCAGTTTTCATTTATTTCCTTGAAAACCCTAGGAGGAGGAGGCTTGCTAGCTGCTACTTCTCTTTCTTCTTCTTAGATCTCAACTCCATAGCAAGGGGTTTCAGATTTGCTACTCCAGATTTGCAAATATTTAGGTTTGTACTCCAGGTTTCCTGAAAAAAAAGCTCAAGAACAGCTTAATCTCTGTTGGAAACAACAAAATACACAAATAATGGCTTCTGAAAGATTTAAAAAAAGTGGATTTGTATGGGAAATCCGGTGGATGGAAAAAACAACAAAATCTTGCAATTCAATAGATCCAGCATAATGATATCTCCTCTCAAAACAATTGTATACATTGTATCAACGGTAGGACTTCGGCGGCCGCCTGCATCAGATTCACTATTATCACAACTACCTGCTGAACTTCATCCAATACCAGTTCTATTAGCTACATTATTTCTGAACATTAAATCACTATTTCTAATTTCATCACTACCACTTGAATGATCGAGCTTGATTTGAACAATTTTGTTCTTTAAATCTTGGACGGTGATCTCTGGTCCAACAATCAAATACAAGTTGATGAATCTAACCACCAAACCTGCAGTTTGATTGAGGTACATAGATATAGCAATACAACTTTAGATACAATTATTTCCAGTTTTTTATTATACTGCTATGAGACTGTTAATGTAAGGTTTTTGAAGTTGATGGGATGGCTCTTGTGTATCTCTTGGATGTATTAGCTAAACTAAACCTGGAAACAGTAGTTTGTTCTCGCAATGTTAGAATCATGATGTTTGTTTATCCTTCTCAAGTAGAATGGAGCTTATTGTTATTCTTTTAGCTATTTGGGTGTACCATCTGATGGGTGTTTGAGGGGTTTTTTCATTTTATTATGTCATTAATATATTCTACTGGAACAATATTTCTTCGATGTTAATAATATAGTTGTGTTAGACACTAATTTTGTTGAATTCTATTTATCACCTACCACAAGGAGATGGAGGTGGCCATTTTAGAAGACTCATTTTACACATGTTGTTAGTTGTTGATCCATGGTAGGTAAGCCTCCATATTAATAGTTGTTAGTTGTTAGCCTCCATAGGCATAGTTCTCTTCTTCTTTTGTAATCTATAAATAGGCATGAGTAGTATCATTTGTAATCATCCAAAAAAAAAAAAATATCAAAAACATTGTATTCTTGTTATCTGAACACTCAATCAATGAATCTCTCAATTTTGGTTCAATCTTGATATGGTATCAGAGCAAGGAGAAGGATCCTTGTATCTAGTGTTGAAACTTCTGCTATGGCAACCCGTCGTCAATACAACATTAAAGATAAGTCTGCCACCTGCACTCATTGTAATAAACGTGGTCATAACAAATACAACTGCTTTGAGATTGTCGGGTATCCAGATTGGTAGGATAATCTCTATCCCAAGAAAAAGAATTCCGCTGCAGCAGCACATGTGGTTAGCAATCTAACCTCTGCTATGGAAACAACCAATGGTAAGGTTTTTAATGTTTCGCAAGTTGTTCCTAATAACTCATGGATAATTGATTCGGGTTGCACAGACCATATGACTTTTGATTCCAGACAGGTTTCTCCTCTTAAAACATCCACACACAACTCCGTTTGCACAACAGATGGATCTTTGGCTCCAGTAATTGGAGAACAATCATTAAATCTTACTAATACATTGAGTCTAGATTCGGTTTTAGTCGTTCCCTCTCTAAGTTATAATTTATTATCAGTTTCCCAAATTACTAAAGTCTTATATTGTGTAGTTATTTTTTGGCCTAATTCTTGTGTGTTTAAGGACATCCGAACATGGCGGACGATTGGATCTCGGGTTAGAAGAGGAAAGCTCTACTATCTAGATTTAGCGTCAAAAATTTCGGAAATATTATCTAATGCTTTAGTTGTGAATGGTACTCAGGGGGAGAAGGAGAAATCAAAAATTTGGTTATGGCATAGACGGTTAGGGCATGCTTCTTTTGTCTACTTAAAAAGGCTATTTCGTAGTCTATTTTCAAAGGTTGATGTTTCTAGTTTTCAATGTGAAGAATGTGAACTAGCTAAAAGCCATCGTACTTTGTTTACATCAAGTTTAAACAAAAGTCCTATTCCATTCATGATTATTCATTCTAATGTTTGGGGGCCGTCTAAAGTTAACACTCTTGGAAGCGCGCGATGGTTCGTCACCTTTATTGATGATTGCACTAGGATGACATGGGTTTGCTTGATGAAATAAAAAGATGAAGTGAATAATTTATTTCAGAGGTTTCACAAATTAGTCAACACACAATACAATACAAAGATTCAAGTTCTTCGAAGTGACAACGGAGGCGAATATTTAAGTACTGATTTTCAACATTATTTAAGAGAATGTGGTATTGTTCATCAGACAACTTGTCCTAATACTCCTCAACAGAATGGGGTAGTTGAAAGAAAAAACCGTCACTTGCTTGAAGTTGTGCGTGCTTCATTAATATCAGCTCATAGGCCGTTAACTTATTGGGGTGAAGCTCTTACCTCTGCAGCATATGTGATCAACCGCACACCTTCCAGCACTATCATTTTTTAGACACAATTACAATCTCTCACTGAGGCAACAGTTTCACCAACAGTTCCAAACTTGCCTCCACGCATATTTGGTTGTGTAGCATTTGTGCACTTACACAAGAACCAACGGAGCAAGTTATCTCCCCGAGCTTTAAAATGTGTCTTTGTGGGATATGCTGCAAGTCAGAAAGGATACAGATGCTGCCATCCTCCAACTAAACGAATGTACATCACATTGGATGTTAATTTTCACGAACACGTGATGTATTACTCGAAGTCTGAACTTCAATGGAAGTATGAAAAATAAATTCAGACTCTTGACTATGAAGAAGACATAATCGAAGAAGATGTCGTTCTTGAAATTCCAAAAGAACAGAAAGTTAGTGGGGAAGAAATTAACACAGATGGTGAAATTGAAGTTATAAATTAAGTTGAAGAAGATAATACATATGGATAAGAAGATAATGCAGATGAAGTTGAAGAAGATAATGATAGATCACCAACCCCAATCCAACCGTTCGCTGAAGATGTTCTTGAACCTTCAAAGAAACAATTGCCAGAACGTCGGAATACAGGTATCCCTAAAACTATGTATGAACCTGATATTTCATCAAAAGCTAAATATCCCATGAGTAATTATGTCTCTAATCACCGTCTGACCGAATCAAATAAGTCTTTTGTGAATCAATTATCTATTGTAGTTATTCCTAACAGCGTGCAGGAAGCATTATCTGATCCGAAATGGAGGGAAGCTATGATCGATGAGATGAAATCCTTACGAGAAAATAATACTTGGGACATGGTTGAATGTCCAGAAGGAAAGAAAGTCGTGGGATGTCGCTGGGTTTTTACAGTCAAATACAAGGCAAATGGTGAAATTGAACGCTTTAAGGAAATATTGGTTGCTAAAGGGTATAGCCAGACTTATGGTGTAGATTAAAATGAGACATTCGCACATGTAGCTAAAATGAATACAGTACGAGTCTTGTTGTCTCTTGCTGCAAATTTGGGTTGGCCATTGCAACAGTTTGATGTCAAGAACGCTTTTTTACATGGAGATTTGTCCGAAGAAGTGTATATGCAGCTTCCACCAGGAATGATGGAGTCAGAGTTGCATAACGGAAAAGTTTGCAGGTTAAACAAGTCATTGTATGGTCTGAAACAATCTCCGAGAACGTGGTTTGGAAGATTTACCAAGTCTATGAGAGCATTTGGTTATCGCCAGGAAAATTCAGATCATACTTTATTCTTAAAGAGAAATCGAGGTAAGATTACAACTTTAATCATATATGTAGATGACATGATAGTTACAGGAGATGATCCAGAAGAAAGAAAGGCTCTCCAAAATTATCTATCAAGTGAATTTCAGATGAAGGATCTTGCTTCTTTAAAATACTTCCTTGGAATTGAAGTATCTCGATCAACAGAAGGAATATTCTTGTCACAAAGAAAATATGCCCTTGATTTGTTAGAGGAAACAGGTATGACAGCATGTCAACTCAGATACACCCAAGAGAGCCAGGTTTTAAATTATGTTCGGATGGCAACCAAGTACATGTTGATAAAGGAAGATACCAAAGGCTCGTGGGTAGACTAATGTACTTGGCACATACAAGGCCCGATCTTGCATATGCATTGAGTATTGTTAGTCAATTCATGCATAATCCTGGAGAAACACATATGAATGCGGTAATGCGAATCCTAAGATACCTGAAGTTTGCTCCAGGAAAAGGGATCTTGTTTAAGAAAGGTCAAGACTTCAAAAGTATGGAGGCATATACTGATTCTGACTATGGTGGGTCATGCGATGATATGAGGTCTACTTCAGAATATTTTACCTTCGTTGGGGGTAATCTTGTTACATGGAGAAGAAAAAAGAAAGGAGTTGTTTCATGATCAAGTGCAGAGGCTGAATGGCGATGGGTATCTGCGAAGTGATGTGGTTCAAACGTCTGCTATCTGGATTGGGGTATCCTCCCAGGAAACCAATTTGTTTATACTGTGATAACAAAGCGGCGTGTGATATTGCATACAATCCAGTTCATCATGATCGCACAAAACATGTGGATATAGATAGGTTCTTCATTAAAGAGAAGTTGGATAATGAGATCGTGGAGTTACCTAGAATTAGATCAGAAGATTAGGTAGCTGATATTTTAACTAAAGAAGTTCCAAGTAAGGTATTTCTGAAGTTTGTTGGCAAGCTAGGAATGAGCGACATATATGCACCAGCTTGAGGGGGAGTGTTGAATTCTATTTATCACCTACCACAAGGAGATGAAGGTGGCCATTTTAGAAGACTCATTTTACACATGTTGTTAGTTGTTGATCCATGGTAGGTAAGCCTCCATATTAATAGTTGTTAGTTGTTAGCCTCCATAGGCATAGTTCTCTTCTTCTTTTGTAATCTATAAATAGGCATGAGTAGTATCATTTGTAATCATCCAAAAAAAATAAAAAACAAAAAACATTGTATTCTTGTTATCTAAACACTCAATCAATGAATCTCTCTATTTTGGTTCAATCTTGATAAATTTTCCTATAATTAATTAGGGAAAATTGGCGTTATGATTTCTCCTCTCTCAAAACAATTGTACACAATCACTATGAGCACAAAGACCACCAGCAACATTTATAGATACTCAAAGAGGCATACCAAAACTTTTCCTTTTTGTGTTGCCTTTGGATACATACCCTTGTTAATACAAAAGTTTGGATGAATTGGTTGATGCTCAATCTACAGAAGTTGAAAACCCCTTTCGACACAAAACCTGAAGTAAGAGGAAAATCAAGTTTGAGTTTCGAGGGTGTTCTCTGATTATTTTCAATAGGCGAATATAACTTCCCTTGACTAATTGCCCGCTTTTTGAGGTATATGAAAATAACACGAGCCAGCCTAGTGCAAGGGTGTGCACTTGCACCCCCTTCCCAGCTGGCTCCAAAGCCTAATTTACACCCATTTTTTTAAGAACTATAATCAGAAGCCTAATTTTACTCCCTCCGTTCCACTTTAGATGACATTTTGAGAGTTTTCACGCAAATTAAGAAATAGAAAGAGATATAAAAAAATTCTATATATGCCCTTGAGAAAAGTCTTCAAACATTAATTGCTATTAGTGTATTTAAAAATAAACTTATAGTTCCAAGACAAAATGTTAGGGTATTATGGGTAGTTTTGTGGTGAAAATATGAAAACTATCAAGTAATGTGGAACAAAAAAATAACCCTAAACACTCATCTAAAGTGGAACGGATGGAGTATTAGTTTGCACCCCCTAAAATAATTTGGATACCCCAAAGAAAATTTTTGCACCCTCGGACTAGAAATCTTGGCTCCGCCCCTAATCTTGAATCCGAGTTATTGCCATGGCTTAACTCAGATTAAAAACCATTTTATGTGAATCATTGTATGCAATTAATAATGGGCGCAGCTTTTAATTTATTTTCAGCTAGCTATTTCCATGGCTTCATCCGACAAGAATACAGTAAAACCTCCATATGTTGATACTCTATATATTAATAACCTCTATATATTAATAAAAAATCATGATCCCAACTTGGGCCAGTTGTAAATAGTAATAACCTCAATATTTTAATATTAATATTTTTTTCCGGTTCCTTCTTAAGGAATTCACTTCTATATATTGATAACTGACACTATATTAGAGAGATATCGAACTTGTCATGTTGAAATTTATAATGAAAAAAGAACTTATATATAGTTGTTTGAGAAAAAGAGATAATTTTTTAGGTTGTTACCACAAGTTCCTAGATACGTACATGTGCTTGTGTATTGGAACTATAAATATGCATGTACATTATCCAATAGTACTTACAAACATATTGAACTATAATTTTTTTGCATCTTCTAGCACTACGGGAAAAACATCGATTAACTACCCCGGAAAACAGTTGTCGTATGATATAAGACGACGTTTATCTATAGGTTGCACAAGGGGGGGGGGGTTGTAGAAAGTCCTCAATTCTTTGCAACTCATCAATAATAGTCGTAAACACGGTTGTCGTTCCATTGTATACAACGCTTTTTTCAGTTGTGAATGTCTTTCGAAAAAAATTATTTATGCCTAACACAACTCTTACTTGGGTTGTGAAAATAACTCATCCACTACACTTGTTGGGGTTATGGAAAATTCGTTTGCAACTCTGGTTAGCGTTGTATGTGAATTCGTTGACAACTATGGTTATAGTTATATATGAATTCGTTAACAACCTTAGGAAGAGTTGTATGTGAATTCGTTGACAACTATGCTTAGAGTTGTATGTGATTTCGTTGACAACTTTGGTTACCGTTGTATGTGAATTCCTTGACAACTATGATTAGAGTTGTATGTGAATTCCTCGACAACTAGGATTATGAGTTGTGGTACATATTCGATTTGAAAAAAAAAATTAAATTTTGAGAATTTAAATACAAAATTAAATCTGTAAAAAGAATATTAGATTTCCAAATATAATCGCTACTATATAAGCAATTTTACAGAACTTCAACACCAAAAAAAAAACTTACAACACTTTTATTTTCGTAAAACCTTTCTAGCCCTTGCCAACTTGACCTCCAGGAGCCGCCCCAGGCACATTACCCCCCATCCCAGAAACCATGTGATGTGGGTTTCCTATCGGGGAAGGTTGTGGTGCCGGATGATACAATCCAGGCATATGTGCAGCTTGTGGTGTAGCGCCATTGTAATAAGCATGTCCGGTGTGTGACTGCATGTATGGCCCATGTGGTGATTTCCCTTGCATGTTGAAGTGGGGATTTGACTGCATTCCTGGAATCTCCCTTGGGGTCTGAATCCAAATTTCATAAGTCTCCGCCTATAATATTTATCAAAATAGGATTAGGAAAATTCATACAAGTTTCTTAATAAGCATTCTTTTGGGGAAATAGTTGAAAAAGAGAGGCAAAATTAAGAACCGACAGTGATACCACAATCTTTATGTCAACCCTTCCGAGATTAAAACTATGCTACCAATAATGCTAGTGAGTTAAAAATTCCAATAATTTCAAGCAAGGCTATGATAAAAACAGGCTCGCACACAACCCCTCATGACATCCTACTATTTCGAACCAGTCCAATGTCGACGTAGCTTTCTAAATTCCTTCACTAGTCCAAAATTCAATATTTAGGACAGGCAAAAACAGTGGCAAACAGTCATATAGGCAAAAAGAGAAGTATCAATATTAAATACATTATATTAAAGGCACTATCTCTTTGAAGCATGGCTAAATGTCTAGCTTATAAAGGTTTTATTACCTTGACCACGACACCCTAGCACCAAGAATAAATAGAAGACTTGTAAATGGATATATCCAAACATGAGTAAAACGACAGAGTGTTATCAAAGCATACAATCAACAGATACTAAAACAAGAGTAAACTGAGCCAGAAGCCAAAATTCACATAAAACAGAGGTATCAAGATTACATTCGACATCCTTGAAGTTACATCATACCTCAACAACAGAGGTGATTGCCCTTAGCTTGTAACAATCAAAAACTTCTTAAGAGAAAATACACCATGATAATCAGTCAACACTGCCAAAAACTTCAACCAAGAAGATCTACTGAAAAATACTTTTGGAAATGCAATGGAAAAAACATCTTGACAGAAAAGAACGCATGGCAGGTTAAGTGAAATAACATGAGCTTACATTGTAATCGTGCATCTGAATCATTCATTCCAGCTGAATGTCCAAGCAACTTTTTTAACTCCTTCCCGAATTGTGCATCATAATCGTCCAAGCATCCTCTTCATTAGCCTCATCGTCATCATATTCATCCTGGAAATATGTAAAACCGCATGAATCCTTAATATCCACTAACAATAGTTCAACAATGAGATTTCAGTAATCCCAGTGGGTTGAGAAAGTGTTGAGCTATTCCAAACTAACATCAGTTGAATCCACTAACATCAACTCAAAATCTTACTAATATAAAGAAAGCTACAATAAGCATAAAATTGAAGAGATAATCGTATTTCAATTAGTACGGATGTGGGTGTGCATGTATAAGCTGTCAGTTTCGCCAGTTAAAGATATTTTTGATAAATTAGTAATCAAGTATTCGAAAATTGAAGTTTATTTCAAGTATACTAATATATTTTGCAGGGGCCTTAAACGGAACAACACAGGCATCAAATTTTGTGGCAACTAGCAACTAATATATTGTTGATTCTGAATGTTTACACTGAATGCAATTGTGTAAGATACTGCTGCATTCTTTTATTAGTTTTTTGTTCATTTTTTGTGGCAACTAGCTACTTGCTTTGGTGGAAAGATAAAAGTGAAATTTGGAAGATATTTTTTTTTTTTGTATTTACAACAATGTCGTTGCATTATGTTTTGCGTCTACATGTAAAACAAATTTTTTGCATCTACAGGTAAAACAAAATTTTTCTTTACATTCACAATAAAATTTATGCAAGCGCCACCACAACTAGCAAAGCGACCCCAGCACCACCGCTTCCGCAACAAAAATGCCATGCCATTTTCCTTTTCATATGGTTAGTTTGGTAACCATAACTATGGAAGGGTCAGAGACACTTAAATTGGTTGGAGTAGTATATGATAAATGAACTCTAGGTGCACAATTTTGGAATTGTGCAATCTTGGGTTCAAGAGGCATCCGCATCGCGCGTGCGTGCTATACTAGTAGAACATAAATGAAACTACACAAAATGTGAGATAATAAGGAATAAATATTCAGCTGGTTCTCTTATTCTTAGTCTTACTCTCCTTCAAATAATATTACCTTGATTCTCTCGTATATAATCTCCAGTAGCAATCATCTTCGCATCATTAGTTACCCTTATAAATGCTAGACCCAATTCTTTAATTGTTTCCTTTATCTTTCCTGAGCTTTCCTTCAGCCTGCACCACCATAGAAAATTTTTACTCTGAATAACATATAGAGAACCCAAAAACAAAATCCATACGCACATTGCTCACCTGCAGCTCAAAATCACGGATCTTTTCTTTCTTCTCCTGAAAATTTGTATCCCTTTAACCACAGGAAGTACCCTTGAGATGAAAATATCTGCAATAACTGCATAAAAGAAACTATACAACGATCAGTAGTGAGAAACACTTCCGCCAAGAAAATCTAATGAAAATTAATTTTGGAAATTCCGAGGAACAAACATCTATTGTATACAACTGCAAATAAACATTTATTGCATGACTCTTAATCTCAAGAAAAACTTCAATGGCTAAAGGAATACCAAGCCGAGCAAATGAATAAACAAAAAAATTATACCAAAATCACAAGAGTCTTAACTGATTTCTCTTTATTAGATCTCCTCCACCCTGGGTTTCTTCAACTTTTTATCCATCGATCCACCACCACTTTCACCATTCCAAGCTAAATTTGTGTATATCTTTAATCAAGGTAGTTAGGTAGAAGATGGAAATGTACAGATAAATCTTTACTGTCGAAAAAAGAAAAAAACAATTCTTGACTCCTATGTATATGAGCAATAAGAATCGATTTCAATTTCTTCAAAAATCAGGGATTTTGATGAAATCTGATGGGATATGTGTGATAAAATTTATGGAGTTTAACGTCTGAATCAAAGAAAAGGAAAATCAAAAGAAGAAAAAAAAAATTGAAGTAAAATCAAACGAATCGACTGAGGGAAATTAATGAATTTCGGAAGAGATGCTGCCATGAATTTCCTCTGTAACTTCCGATATCATATCTTAACCATCAAATTCATCTCAATTTCTTCATTCCATGCTCTTCGAGGTTAATTCATAAAAACCCCCCATCTTTGCTATCCTTTACAAACACATTTCAACACAACAACAAAATCATCCAACACAGCAGCAAAATCATCGGCTCAACCAATTTCTTGCCTGTTATTATTGATTTCAGAAATTCAAATCTCGATTCAACCTCCTGCTGAATATTAGCAGCATCATCTTCATCTTTTAGATATTTGTTAAATCTTGGAGTTTGATAAATCTTGAGATGCAGGATTTCTGATTTGATTTGTCATGAAACTGATTCCTTTGTTAAATCTTGAGTGAGTGAATTTTTTTCCCTGAGGGAGGCGCGACTTGAGTTAGGTTTTTTTGGAGTTATGAGGGAGGGGAAGATAGAGACGAGAGAAAAGTGAATGAGAGGAAAAAAAAATCGTTTTACCTAAAAAAAATTGAACAGATAAGATGTGGTATGATTGGGTCATACGGATTATAATTTTTTTTTGGACGGTATAGATTTAAGTTCACAGTGTCATACGGATCAAGGAATTGTGTTTTCTCTTTGTGTTAATACGAACTCATGTTTTCGGTTTAATTATCAACCTTCGACATGAAAAAAAATCCAAAAAAAATATTAATAAATTTAGGACATTGTTATCGACATTCTCATATAAAAAAATCCGAAAAATGTATAAGAATGAATCGGGAAAATGAAAAATGAACTCGATAATTGGTGTGTTTCTTTGTGCTTTCTCTTTGTGCTTCCGGTTGGAATTTCGACTAGTCGCATAGGTCATGAAGTAGTTTTGACAAGTTATACAGGTCATGAAGTAGCATGATACATCATCGAAATCGATAAATATGAGGCTCAGTGTTGATTCGAACTTCAAATATGGTAGAACGGCATACAAACTGTGAACCAAGAATCTCCAGGAGAGTTCTGACTTCAAACTTAGCATGATACATCATCGAAATCGATAAATATGAAGCTCAATGTTGATATGAACTTCAAATATGGTATAACGGCATACAAACTGTGAACCAAGAAGCTCCGAGAGGGTTTGACTTCAAACTTAGCATGATATATCATCGAAATCGATAAATATGAAGCTCAGTGTTGATATGAACTTCAAATATGGTATAACAACATACAAACTGTGAACCAAGAAGCTCCGAGAGGGTTTGACTTCAAACTTAGCATGATACATCATCGAAATCGATAAGTATAAGCTAAAATCGATAAATATGAAGCTCAGTATTGATTCCAACTTCAAATGTGGCATAACGACAAACAAACTATGAACCAAGAAGCTCCGAGAGGGTTGAACCTTCAAAATTAGCAAGATACATCATGGAAATCGATAAATATGTAGCTCAGTGTTGATTCCAAACTCTGGCTCCGATATCGGAACCTGCCCGTTAGCGGACTATTATAAGTCGGAAACTTCGTAAGAACGATGAATCCATCCATTTACAGATAAGGTTCCTTCGGAATATTCCCTGAAACCTTAAACAAACCCTATTCTGGCATATTGTATGCAAACTCTGGCTTCGAGATCGGAACCTGACCGTTAGTGGACTACTATAAGTCGGAAACTTCGTAAGAACGATGAATCAATCCATTTACAACTAAGATTCCTTCGGAATATTCCCTGAAACCTTAAACAAACACTATTATGGCATATTATATGCATAACCTGGCTCTGAGATCGAAACCTGGCCGTGAGTGGACTACTATAAGTCGGAAACTTCGTAAGAACGATGACTCCATCCATTTACATGTAAGATTCCTTCAGAATATTCCCCGAAACTTTAAACAAACCCTATTCTGGCATATTTTATGCATACCCTGGCTCCGAGATCGAAACCTGGCCGTGAGTGGACTACTATAAGTCGGAAACTTCGTAAGAACGATGAATCCATCCATTTACAGATAAGATTCCTTCGGAATATTCCCTGAAACCTTAAACAAACCCTATTCTAGCATATTGTATGGAAACCCTGGCTATGAGATCGAAACCTAGCCGTGAGTGGACTACTATAAGTCGGAAACTTCATAAGAACGATGAATCCATCCATTTACAGGTAAGATTCCTTTAGAATATTCCTGAAACATTAAACAAACCATATTCCAGAATATTATATGCATACCCTAGCTCCGAGATCGAAACTTGGCCGTGAGTGGACTACTATAAGTTGAAAACTTCGTAAAAACGATGAATCAATCCATTTACAGGTAAGATTCCTTTGGAATATTCCCCGAAACATTAAACAAACCCTATTATGGCATATTCTATGCAAACCCTGGCTCCGAGATCGAAACATGGGCGTGAGTGGACTACTATAAGTCGGAAACTTCGTAAGAACGATGAATCCATCCATTTAAAGATAAGATTCCTTCGGAATATTCCCTGAAACCTTAAACAAACCCTACTCTGGCATATTGTATGTAAACCCTGGCTCTGAGATCGAAACCTGGCCGTGAGTGGACTACTATAATTCGGAAACTTTGTAAGAACGATGAATCTATCCATTTACAGGTAAGATTCCTTCGGAATATGAATAAAATTTAGCAGAACAGTTTATACCTCTACGACAACTCTAATAAAGGTTGTCAATAGTGATGACAATTTTTTTAGCATGAGTGAGAAGTTTTTTACAGAAGTGAATAAAAATTAGCAGAAGTGAGAAAAATTTAGCAGAAGTTGGATTTTTTTTGCAAAAGTGATAAAAATTTAGAAGAAGTTTTTATACCTCTATGACGACTCTTAAGGGGGTTGTAGAAGGTCTATTTATCCTTTTTTATAAAAGTAAATGTAAAATATAAGCAGACATGTAAATGTGGAAGGGTGGTTAGAATCCAAGTTTTAGACAGAGGAGGTTTAGGTTCGATTCACCTTAGCCTCATTTTTTTTCAATATCAATTTTTCATTTTACAACCCTTGTAAAGGTTGTGAATAATGATCATAAAAAAAAGAACAAAAATGACAATATTGAGAAACCGGAAGGATGGTTGATGACTTATGCTAACACACATTAGGCGTGGGTTCGAATCTCTCAAAGAACATTTTTCAAAATCAATTTTTTTTTTATCTTCAACAACTCTTATGCGTGTTGTTATACAGTTATTCACTACCTTTAAGATATGAGTTGTAAATTCTAAAGGTGGTCACTTCTCTCTGCAACCCTTTTCACACAACAAGTTGTGGTTCTGATTCTCGTCACTACTCTTAGGAACTCATTGGTCCTAAGAGTTGGACATATTTTACTTTGACAACTTTTGTTTGGAAAAGGTTGTAAAACATTCCACCTTTTACAACTTTTAATTTACGAGTTGTCAATCTACAGTTGTAGATTACTATTTTTCCCGTAGTGTAGGTATACCTCCTTATATTAATAACCTCCATATATTAATAAATTTGTGAATCCCCAAGTGTATTAATATATGAGTCATGTTATTAAGAGGGAAGAAACGGATTTGAGGAGGGAAAAATTATGACCAGATTTTGGTCATTGCACAGTCAAGGTCAATATACAAAGATAATTAGTAAATGACCAAAATACCAATGACTAATCCCTAAAATTCCTTTGCAAGCTCGCAGTAACGGAGCTTTGTTCACTGATTTCTTCACATAGAATCTATTGATGTTCCACGAATCACGTTTCCAATGCCATTATCACTGAATCCCTAGACCAAATATCTCTTAGTAAGAGAATAATATCGAGATGATACAACCGGGTCAGTACCTTTCCCCATCAGAATCCATTGATTCATGTTGTCTCAAAAGAAAACAATCAAATTCAAACCCCTTTTGACTTCCTCACAGGTCCATGGAACTGCTTCAAGAAAGTTAACAATGAAAATCCTAACAAGAACCTCAAACAACAGCTTCACGCCCACGGCCTACATGAACAACTGATAGAAAACTACTTATAAGGATTGAACTGTTTACCGGCGTCAATCGTACAAAGAGTAATTTGAAATTAGTTAAATGAACATCAACGCTTCAATTCTTAGATACAAGTTGAAAACCTCTAATAATCAATCATAAGTTTACGCCATCAATCTAATTAACAGTTAAGGATAGGTTGGACATTTCACATCAATTTTAGGAAGTCAATCCCTCCCCTAAATTTTTTAACTCCCTCCTCATAATCCTTTCCTCCTCAAATCCATTCTTTCCCTCCAATTAACAGGACTCTAATATATGGAGGTTTTACTGTACTTATTTCATCTCCTTAGTCTAGCCTCACGTTGCTGCTATCAAGAGTGCTCTTTGGAGCTTAAAAGGGCCAAACAAACATATAAGGGAAAAGCCCAAGACCATAACCTAATAGCCCATACGAAATCCGATGTTAGTACTAGTAGTAGTTGCAATTTGACAATTTCAGTTTTCATTTCTGTTCATTCCTTGAAAACCCTGGGAAGAGGAGGGTTTCTACTTTCCCTTCTTCTTTTTGGGTTAGATCTCAACTCTGATACAAGAGGATTTCAGTTTTACATTTTCTATTTGAGCTCTAAGTTCTGCACATTTTCTGAAACTAAGGGTCAGCTTAATTAGTCAAATCAGTGGGAAGTAGACAACAAAATCCACAAATAATGGCTTCTAATCATGTATAAGTAGCAGTTTTGTATGGAATCTGGTGGTGGAAGAACAATATCTTTCAATTCCATCAGAAAAGCATAATGATTTCTCCTCTCAAAGCATTTGTATCACTGATTTTATCACTGCTACTTATGCCGCCGCCTGCATCAGAATCGCTATTATCACAATTTCATGCAGAACGGTAGCGGGCATCGGTTCCATTGGCTGCATCATATCTGTGAACCCTCCTCCACCTCAATGATCGAGCTTGATTTGAACAATTTTCTTCATTAAACCTTTCAGGCAAACAAGTGATAAAATCAGAAGACTTATTGCACTTTGAGCATCAACTATTGGTTGTCTTGGACGGTGCTCTCTGGTCCAACAATCAAATAGAACATCAAACCTGCAGTTCCAGGTATATAGAAATAGCACTAAAACTCTAGATGCAATAGTTTTTTCAGTTTTTCAATATACTGCAAGTGTTGATTATACTGCTATGAATTTCATTTTATCTATGTGATTCCAAATCCTAAAAAGCAATCAGAATTTCCAAATTCTTGAATAGTGCAAGGCTTTTGAAGTTGATTCTTGTCTATCTCTTGGATTTATTAGCTAAACAGTAATTGGTTTTCGTAATGTTATAATCATGATGTTTGTTTATCCTTCTCAAGTACAATGGAGCTGATTGTTATTCGTTTAGCTATTTGCGTCTAACATCTGATTGGTGTTTGAGGGGATTTTTATCTGATTATATCATTAATATTCTTCTTATAAGGAGTAATCTAGTTGTTAATAACATTCTACTGGTTTGGGTTGGCTCTTGTCTATCTCTTGGATTTATTAGCTAAACTGAACCTGGAAACAGTAATTGGTTTTCGTAATGTTAGAATCATGATGTTTGATTATCCTTTTCAAGTAGAATGGAGCTGATTGTTATTCTTTTTACTATTTTAATTATTCTTTTTCTATTTGGGTGTAACATCTGATTGGTGTTAGAGGGGCTTTTTCATTTGATTATGTCATTAATATTCTGCTTATAGGGAGTAGTCTAGTTGTTAATAACATTCTACTGATACAATATTTCTGTGATGATGTTAATAATATTGTTGTGTTGGACATCAACCATTGCAGGGGATGTATAATTCTACCACTACCGCTTCCTCAAAACAATTGTAGGGAAAATTTCAGGACATCAACTATTACAAATAAATGGCATTATCATTTCTCCATCTCAAAACAATTTGATGTATAATTCTACCACTACCGCTTTCGCCGCCGCCTCTTACACTTATCACTATCACCAAAAAGAGCACCAGCATCACAACCCCCATAAGCAACATTTATAGATGTTCAAAGAGGTAAAAAAATAATCAAAACTAGTGCTTAATTTTGTTTTTTATGTTGCCTTTGGATACGTATATTTTTTACCCTTGTTAATACAATTTTGTTAAGTTTACAGGATTAGGTTGATGCTCATGCTGTAGTAATTGAAAGGCCCTATCAACACCAAATTTGAAGTAAGAAGAGAATCAAGTTTGGACTTCGAGGGTGTTCTCTGATTATTTTCAACAAGCTGCTAACCCGGTGTAAGAGGAGAATCAAGTTTGGACTTCGAGGGTAGTCTGGTCATTTTTCAAAGTCTTCATAATATTTATTGCAGTTATTTCCAATAAGGGTAATATGGTCATTTTCACAGTCTATAATATTTACCTTATTTATTTTAAATAAGGGTAGTTTGGTCATTTTCACAGTCTCCATAATATTTATTGCACTTATTTCCAATAAGGGTATTATTGTCATTTTCACAGTCCGTAATATTTACTTTACTGATTTTTGATAAGGGTAGTCTGGTCATTTTTCACGGTCTCCGTAATATTTATTGCACTTTTTCTAATAAGGATAATATGGTCATTTCCACAGTCTGTAAGAATCACTTCACTTATTTCTGATAAGGGTAGTATAGTCATTTTCACAATCGGTAACATATAATTTACTTATTTCCGATAAGTGTAGTATGATCATTTTCACAATCACCATTACATTTATTGCACTTTTTTCCAATAAGGGTAATATGATCATTTTCACAGTCTGTGATATTCAATTCTGATATATTTCGTCTTCAGTTCATCCAAACGAGAAACTCAGGTCTAACTGTAATAATATTTGAACCTGCGATGTTCAATTCAGATTTATTTCGTCTCCAGTTCATCCGAAAGAGAAACTCAGGTCTAACTCTTAGTAATCTTTGAATCTGTTTTGTTCAATTCTAACGGCCAGGTGTCGATCTCGGAGCCAGGGTTTGCATACAATATGCCAGAATATGGTTGGTTTAATGTTTCGGGGAATATTCCAAAGGAATCTTTTCTGTAAATGGATGGATTTCATCGTTCTTACGAAATTTCAGACTTATAATAGTCCACTGACGGCCAGGTTTCGATCTCGGAGCCAGGGTTTGCATACAATATGCCAGAATATGGTTGGTTTAATGTTTCGGGGAATATTCCAAAGAAATCTTACCTGTAAATGGATGGATTTCATCATTCTTACGAAATTTCGGACTTATAATAGTCCACTGACGGCCAGGTTTCGATCTCGTAGCTAGGGTTTGCATACAATATGCCAGAATAGGGTTGGTTTAATGTTTCGGGGAATATTCCAAAAGAATCTTACCTCTAAATGGATGGATTTCATCATTCTTACGAAATTTCGGACTTATAGTAGTCCACTGACGGCCAGGTTTCGATCTCGTAGCCAAGGTTTGCATACAATATGCCAGAATAGGGTTGGTTTAATGTTTCGGGGAATATTCCAAAGGAATCTTACCTGTAAATGGATGGATTTCACCGTTCTTACGAAATTTCGGACTTATAGTAGTCCACTGACGGCCAGGTTTCGATCTCGTAGCCAGGGTTTGCATAAAATATGCCAGAATAGGGTTTGTTTAATGTTTCAGGGAATATTCCAAAGGAATCCTACCTTAAATGGATGGATTTCATCGTTCTTACGAAATTTCAGACTTATAATAGTCCACTGACGGCCAGGTTTCGATCTCGGAGCCAGGGTTTGCATACAATATGCCAAAATAGGGTTGGTTTAGTGTTTAGGGGAATATTCCAAAGGAATCTTACCTGTAAATGGATGGATTTCATCGTTCTTACGAAATTTCGGACTTATAGTAGTCCACTGACAACCAGGTTTCGATCTCGTATCCAGGGTTTGCATACAATATGCCAGAATAGGGTTGGTTTAATGTTTCGGGCTTCATGACCTGTATGACTTGTTATACCACATTTGAAACTAGAGGTTAAAATTACTTCATGACCTGTATGACTTGTTAAAATTACTTCATGACCTATGCGACTAGTCGAAATTCAAACCGGAAACACAAAGAGAAAGAACAAAGAAACACCAATTATCGAATTCACTTCTTATTTTCCATCTTCATTCTTATATATTTTTTGGATTTGTTTATATCAGAATGTCGATAACAATGTCCTAAATTTATTAATATTTTTTTTGGATTTTTTTTCATGTCGAAGGTTGATAATAAACCCAATATATGAGTTTGTATTAGCACAGAGAGAAACACACATGCTTTCAATCCGTATGAACATCCCAAATACAATTTCATTCGTCAAGATTTTTTCATAATCCGTGTGACACTCTTAAATTCGGATCCTCACCGTCCAAACAAAAAAAAGTAATCTCTTGGAAAAAAAAAAACCAATCCGTGGATTTTTTTTCTCCCCTTTGGAGATCTGTTTCATCTCTCTGAAACAAAAAAAAACGAACCAATCTCTCGAAAAAAAAAACTCTGAAACAAAAAAAAAACAATCTCTCAGAAAAAAAAAAAACTCCATTAAATCTATGGATCTAAAGAAGAAAGACATAAACAGATGAAGAAAATCATTTCCTCTATTTCCTCCTCTTTTCTACTCCATTCTCTGAAACAAAAAAAAAAACCAATCTCTCATAAAAAAAAAACTCCATTAAATCTATGGATCTAAAGAAGAAAGACATAAACAGATGAAGAAAATCATTTCCTCTATTTCCTCCTCTTTACTAATCCATTCTCTGTCTGATGTGATGATTTTCAAGGGTTTGAGAGATGGGATTGAGATTCGGTTTGAGAGATTCAATTGATGTGAGTATGTACATGTTGAAGTGATGGTGCTTCTGTGAACCATGGAAGAGAACTACTAGGGATAGTTATAGATTCTTGATGAACAGAGAGAAGCAGTTAGGGTTTTGAATCTGACTTTTGAATTGAATGAAATCGATTAGTAAATCGATTATTAATTGATGAAGAAACAAAAGGGTATTGTTTAGTTTTAGTTGTGGAAATGTTTTTAGATGGAGAATCAAATAATTAGGGTTTGGATTTTTAGGCCTGGAATCAAGATAAGAATCGAGATTTGGTTACAAGGGAAGGCAATTAACATGATAAGAATTAGGGTTCGTTTTATTTAGTTTTTATACCGGTTTGTATCTTTCTCTATTAGATGTTTTCTTCCAATTTCATCAATTTTCGTTTTCGTATTACTTTTATTTGAAATTCATTTTCTGTGAAGAATGAATTATGGGTTGCTGTATGATATTCATTTTCGTTTTACTTTCATTTGATATGCCGTGTTTTGAGTAGCTCTTGTATATTACTGAATTCATGGGTGTTTTGAGTAGCTCTTGTGCAGTGGGTAAAGGAAATGATGTTTTGATGTGTTTTTATTATTGCAGGAAACTGCATCCACAATATCCCTACAATGAACTGGAATCCATTGCTAACGAATTCCACAAACGAAATTATTGCTATCCCAACTCCAATAATCAGTAGCTGTTGTTTGTATCTTAATTTTAAACCGAACCATTGGATCTCTGTAATTTTCATTTATGTTGTTGTTTACAGTATTATGAAACCTCTGTTAAATATTTAGTACGATCGGAGATGGTGATGTGATGAAACCAACCAGGTTCAGATTACATTGCTACAGATTTCAGATCACTCTGCAGCGATAGAAACCCATGAAAATAGATGTTTTACAGTGTAGAATGACCTGACATTAAATGGGAGTAACCCATTTAGTCTATGATGTTTCTGTAAAAATTTCACTTGAGTATGAGTTAGAGAAGTACCCCAACCAACTGAGTTTTGCAGGTGAACTTGTAGAAATTCAGTTTGAGTTGAACTTATAGAATCATTGGTAAATTAGGTTCTAACCGTTAATTTTCTATGAAATTTTGATACAATGCCTGTGATATATCTATTAATGTGTGGTATAAAAGTCTGTCGGATCAGATTAGTATTCATAAAGAATGTGACAGGTCAAGTTGTAAGGTTCAAACCCTATTTTAAATCTGTTGGTGTTTGAATTTGCAATGGTTATGGATGCAGGTACAAGAGCAACATTTTAGATTGGATTTCAGAAAAGAAGGAATTGGTTTGGCTCCAGTGGTGGTGTGCTTGAATTGCAGAGTTCAATAGAGTTGAACATCCACCATCTTAAGTTTTGACAATTTTAGAGTTATTATGAAATCTGGAAATTTCTTGTAACTGCGGTGAGTATGCGTTTTTATGGACTTTTATAGGTATGCTAGAGACCGATTTAGTTCATTATGTTTCTATAGAGCTATTGGTTGTTTAATTTGAATCAAATATGAATGTTTTATGCACCCATAAACTTTGACCCTCGTGCTGTTTTCAAACTGAAATGGTGAATTTAGCAGGTATACATGTAACTGGGACCGTGGAGTTGATTTCAAGCAGATAAAAGTGGTAAGCAGATAAAAGTTGTTCTCTCTACCCTTTGAACATTTTTCAGTACATCTTGTTGAAAAGATTTTTAATCATTAAATCTTTGAAGTTCACAGGGGACCACTTGGCCTGTGGCCTGCTGTAATGCCGAACTCTCTCTTGCTATCTCTTTCTTACCATTTTTCCCCTTAAAGACCATTTAGGTTTTTGACAGGTGGAGAAGGCCATACCACTTGCTTAACATGGTGATATCCCTCTTTTGGTAAGTTGTACACCACTTGGTGCAATAAACCATATTTGAATTAGTTGGCGAGGAATTTAGAAGGATCCTATAAATTGTGTAATTGAATCTGATCTTTAGTAACAACATCATAGATGGTTTAGAGAAGAATTTTGGAGCAGTGTAAACTTTAACTTCCTCTTGTTTTGTTATACAGTAGTCTTGTTATTAGATTGATGTCCAACTTAGATACATTGGCAATGGCTCCCACTTGCATTTTGTATCGAGTTCTCCCGTTCTTTCTCATATTTCATGCTCTATGGAGGCTTAAGTGTAAATAATTGTTGCCAGGCAGTAAAGAACGTTTATTTGATCCAGAAATTAGCTATTTCTGATTTGTCCCTTCTAGGATAGTAATTATTTGTAACTAGAGATGTAAATTTCTTATAGTGTAATTATCATGTAGGTTGTTCGAGTGGATTGCACCAACAAGTATGGAAACCAATGATTTGGGCGTAAGAGCTTCTGAGACGGTGCTTACGCAGTTGGAAAATGTTGGCCAGCAATTGGCATTGGCGTTTAACAAGGAGGGTTCTGTACTTGCTGTTGGAGGTGAGGTAGTGATCATCTCATTGAAAAATCAATTCTTTTCTTTTCTTCATATTTCCCTCATTAACTATTCCCCCTACGAATGTTTAATGAATTTAAAGTGTGTATTAAAGAATCAAAAGAGCAGTCTTACACAGTTGATAGTCAACATAATCCCCTATTCATTATTTGTGCAGGATGACCACTTAAAGAGTCTTCATATGGCCTACTAGCATGGAATTTTTTATTGATGTAGCTGATGCTCACTCAACTTTGAAGGATCTGGATTTCAGGTTAATTAAGTTACTTCTATAAAATTGGACGGCAATAGTCTATGCTTGATTACATCAGAAGATTCTAGTATTCTCTCTAATGCTTGATTACGGCAATACTCAACTTTGGTAAGTAGAACACTATCAAAAATGATTTTCGTTTACTATAATTTCTGGATTGGTCATGCTAATATGTAAAATATCACTTGTATTTAGCTCTGTTTGCTGACCATGTGTACTTCTCATGGAAGATATCTTCCTTAGCTGCTACTCCAGCTCTTCAGAAGTTAAGCGAGAACTTTTCTGGGTAAAATTTAGTTACTTGTTTCATGTGTTACTGTATTTTTGTTGTACTCTTCATTGCAGACTGAAACAATGTTTCTGTTCATGAAATTTTCAGGCTTCATGTGTACACTGGGACAATCGACCACACTGTAAATGAAAAAGGGTAATTTTCTCACCAGGCATACAGAATAATTGTGTAATGCATTAGCTTTCCTTGGTTTAAACTTTAAACCTTCTTCCATTGAGATGAACAAACTCGTGTAGTATCTTTGTTATATTTTGTTTTTCCCTTCTAAAATTGAGTTAGTAATCAATTTTGTTCCTTGTGCAGTATGCCGTGAAGAGGAAGGCCATGGGATTTTGGGGATGCAAATACTGTGGAAAATTGAATGCTAGTGGTGCCTAGCATGTATGTTGAATGAATAGAGTGCAGTTAGGTGATGCTGAAGTGTATAGAGCTGGATTTTTTGTGTTCATTGCAGGTGGACTGTGGATTGAAATTGGAGGTGCTGGTGGCCTATAATGTTCAAGGGTTACAATGGTAGTTCATGTTGTTGCAGTTGGGGACAAGAAAAGGATTGCAAGTCATGAACTAAGCCAGTTCAAGGGTTATAATTGGAAATATGGTCTATTTTTCAAATACATGTTTTTTTTTTGTGAAGCATAAATACATGGTTATTAAAGTATTACAGATTTAATTTTGTATTTAAATTCTCAAAATTTAATTTTTTTTTCCAAATCCAATATGTACCACAACTCATAATTAGAGTTGTTTGAAGTGATATACAACTATTCTCATAGTTATCAAAGAAAAGACATACAACTCATCCCACAGTTGTCAAAGAAATAAAAATACAACTTAAACCAATGTTGTCAAAGAAATTTCTACAACCTCAACAAGTGTAGTATAAGAGTTATCTTCACAACCCAGGTATGAGTTGTGTTAGGCATTAAGATCAAATTTAAAAATACTTTGACAACTGAAAAAAACATTGTACAAAACTAAACCACAACTATGTTTACGACTCTATCTGAAGAGTTGTATAGATTTGAGGACTTTCTACAACCCCCCCTATGCAACCTATGAAAAAACGTTTACGACAACTGATTTTTGGGGTTGTAGATTACTGTTTTTCCCGTAGTGAGAGACATCTTTGCAAGAAATGAGGCTTTTGGAAATGTTTCTATTGTGCTCGTAGGGGACATGAGACAACTTCCACCAGTTTTCGATACTCCATTGTATGCTCAAGGTGGGCGAGACGCATTGCAAACAATATGTTCTCTCTCGTACTCTATGTTTGAACATTGTGTTCACCTTGAAGAGGTCTTTCGACAGTCGGTAGTTGAAGAGTCGCTTTTTAGAGACGCATTGTTACGGCTAAGTGATGGCAGAACTACATTTCAAGATTGGCAATTGTTTAAGACTAGATACTACAGGATGCTGACAATTGAAGAGACGAAAAATTTCAAGCATGCTCTTCGTCTATTTCCCACCAAGTGTGATGCCAATAGCTATAATCATTAACGCCTCAAAAAGCTGAGGAAGCCTGTTGCACGTATTGTATCGAAGAACAATTGTGAGACAGCCAAGCGTGCAAGTTTTGATGAAGCTAAAGGGTTAGAAGAAATTGTGTTGTTGTAGAAGGGAGCAAGAGTGATGTTACGTAAAAATATATCCACACAATATGGTTTGGTTAATGGTTCGACGGGAATCGTTGTGGATGTTGTATATGATGAGGGGGAGATATCACCCATGGATATGCCTCTTGCTGTTATGGTAGAATTCGATAAGTACATCGGTCCAGAGTTTTTTTTTTTTTTGAATAAAAAGGATATATTAGAAGACAAAAAATATGTACAGCATTCCGAACAACGGAAAGAAAAACCAGAACAAGCAGAAAATCACACTGTTACATTTGTAAAATATCCTCCCATTGATGAATTATTTGGTTCATCGTCAAATCTTTGAAAATCTCTGTTGTAGAACTCCACAGGCAAATATCCAATTTTATCGCATACACCAAACTCTTCCTTATGCTTCGGTCTACCTCCATTGTTTCTATTGTTTCTTTCCAGCCACAACTCCCAACAAATTGCAAATGGCAACAAATGCTAGACCAGCCATATTCTAGGAGAGACATTTTGTATTCTCCAACTCAACATCGTTCCTTTAAAAATCATAGGTCTTACCCACGCAACTTGCATAGTATTTATGAAGTAGTCCCAAATGTACTTCACCCAGCTGCAGCCAATGAATAGATGGTCCTGCGTCTCCACGTCGCAGTTACATAGAAGACACAGATTTGAGCTAATCTCCACCCTTCTTGCCTGCATCATGCTTCTCGTTGGTATAGAGTCATGCATAGAAGCCCAGATGATGAACATAACCTTCGGAGGAACGAATTTGCTACGCAAAACTGTGTAGAACTCCCAATCCGTATCCTTGTTAGCCAACTTCAAGTAGATAGCTTTTGCCGCGCAATCTCCCACCAATTTATCTTCTTCCTGGCTGAGCTGCACATTTCTCAAGTCATGTTTAATTTCTAGTACATCTATTCTTTCTGCCGGGTTAAGTTCTCTAGAGAAATCGAACTTCCAGCTCTCCGTCCGCATCTCTGCCACCGTTACGAACTTTGATCTGCTAATCTTGTACAGTCGGGTATATTTATCTCTCAATGACCTTCCATCGAGACAGCAATCCTGCCAAAACCGTATACTTGTTCCATTGTTCACCTGAATTGAAACCACATCATTAAAGTCCTTATTAGCCTGAAGAATTTCGAACCACATACTCCCGCGAATTGGCTGCTTCACCTGTAAAGGTAGCATATGAGATTCCTCCGCACCAGTTTTCTCACAAGCTATCTTTCTCCACAGCGCGGACTTCTCATTCGCGTACCTGCCAATCCATTTTATCAACAAAGATTTGTTTATAAACCTTAAATTTCTTATGCCTAGACCCCTTTTTTTTTTTCGGTTTTGCAGATTACTTCCAAGACACCCACGTCATCTTTCTTTTCTCGTTATCCTCGCCCCATAAAAAATTTCTCATTATGCTTGTTAGTTTCTTTTCCACCGCCGCCAGCATGTAGAAAACCGAAAGGTAGTAAATGGCTATGCTTTCCAGGGCACTTTTTATTAGCGTCACTCTACCTGCCTTGTTCAAGAATTTCATCTTCCGTGTTGCTAACACCGGTCCAGAGTTATATCAAGGATCAAAGGTGATTCCAATTACGCCAATCACAACAAACTGGACATCATATGCAGGTGTAATATGCCAACGGATTCAAGTACCATTGATTATGTGTTGGGCAATTACAGTTCATAAAAGCCAAGGATTAACACTTGATAAGGCTGTGGTGGATATAGGACCAAAAGAGAATCTTGGAATGACATTATTGGCATTATCACGTACAAGAAAACTGAAAGATCTTGCATTCTGTCCAATGTTCAGTTTCGAAAGAATAAAAAGAATCAGCGAATGTAAGGGGCTTCCAGAAAGACGCAAAGAAGAAGAGAGATTGAAACAATTATCAAGTGTATGATTGCAGTAATTATCACGGACATTGAAGGTGTCTCTCTGGCTTTTTTTTTTCTTCATTTTCCAAATGTAGCCTATATGTTTCCTCATGTATTTTATGTGTTTAAATGTATCGCTTGTTAGTTTTTAGTTGTGTTCTTTTTTTTCTTTGGTCGGTCCTCACTGCTGCAGCAGTAATCTAGTTTATACTGCAAGTGTTGATAACATCTTTTGTTTGCTTGCATATCCAGTTCTGGGCTTACCAAAACCATAGGAATCTCCGTAGATTTTAATATGTGAGGTGGGGTGGTTCAGTACATGCTATGATTTGTTTTTGTCATTCAGGCCCCTACCTGTTTCTAAATGCAGTTTCCAATCAGTTAAGGTATCCAAACAACCACACCCATTATTCCTCCTTTGTCCTCCTCTACCTATTTGCGGAAGCCTAAGCCGTTCAGGAAACAGCTAACGAGGGTTTTGTTGGAACGCCTGATTGTGAACCGTCCAAATCCGTGGGGTTTGCTTATCACTTTTATTGCGCTGATTAAGAATCCTAGATAAAACTTTTGGACTTGTTCTTTCACGAGATGTGAACCGGAGATTGAAAAGCTATTTGAATCTGTCTCGAGACCTTGTGGTGGGCCGAAACCTCCGGATGAGAGTTTGGTATCTGATGGTGGTACACAATGAAGAGGATCTTTGTTCTTGTTAATTGCATTTTTATTTATTGTGCTCCATCAAATTTCGATTCTTATTTGAAAGATTAACAACATTGTATGGTATGGGTTATACGCCTATTTATTCGATTCTTATTCGAATATCGGTATATATGGCGCCATGGGGTTTAGTTTAAACTCTTTTAGGCCAAAATACTGAGCCCGGCTTACGTTTACAGAAATCATCAACAGGATAAATTCATTTTGAAATAACTTTATTAGAGAAGTAGTAGCAGTAACAGGTACATGATCAGCAGTAGTACTAGTGGTGCATTATTTCATTACACGTCTTAAACATACCTTTATATTCTGAAAAGTAATAATTAAAGCAATCCTCGCCTACCGTTTTTACCGCTTCGCAGCAATATTCCCCAACTGAATGGTCCCCCAAATGCCAAGCAGCGAAAGCATAGCCACAAGCAAGAGCCACGTGTGACACAGTCAACATTGAACCAAAGCATAGGAATGCGTCAAATTGGGTTGAAATGGATCCATCGCCGTTGACATCACCAGAGACTACGACCGCCTGATCATCAGTAGTAGCTGTGGTTGCGGAGATATTGGTTGACATTAACATGATCACCAGGACTGCGAATGTCATAGTAATTAACATTGGATTAGAGAAACCCATTTTTGTTTTCCTACTTGAAAGAAGTACGTACGGATATTATATATCCGAGTCTATATGGAACGAAATTAAGAGGTAGATTATAAGATGGAGGGTTTGGAACTTGGATATACATATGGAGGAAAGAAACATTGTGGTTTTTATAGACATACGGAGAGGTCACTGACATGCATTTTCTTAAATACGATAGTTGAAGTTTCAATTCAATTTACTTAGCAGACGTTTAATTTGTTGCATGCAAAAATATATATTCCAAAAGAACTGACATTTTATATATGCTTTAAAGAAAAAAAAAATTATATGGAGTTTCATTGCATGTCTGGCAGTGCTTTGTTTAACTGTTCTGCTATGAACATTTTTACCTGGATCCTAAAAAGGATCATCTGTCCTCTGAGGTGTGGTATTTTTGGAAAAGCAGATAGATTTTAAGCCTTCCTAGTTTGAGGCCAAGGGTATTTTTTGGAGGTATCTTATTAAAAGACAAAAATGATCATTAAGAAGTAATCTCTAGAACCCTTTTATCTACCTATTTATGTTAATGGATAATATGCTCTTATTCATTAGTGAAGATTAATTATGTAATAGTTAAATTAATTAGTTCTTGTGTTTAATTATAGTGTTAGGATTAAAGTAGAAATTCATTTCCTCTTCTATGGTTTGGAGAAGAAGAAGAAGTGAGGAAAAAAAAAAACAACTAGGGCTTGTGATTTTGTTAGCAAAAGAGAAACTTTACAGTGACGATGAAGACTCTAATAGTGATGAAAAAGTGGGTGCATCAGATAATCTTAATTTCGATCCTACCGATTTGGATTATTTTTTGAATGAAGAAGAGCATTTCAACCAAAGCATGCTAAAGAATATTATGGAAGCACAAGAACAATATTACAAGGAATAAGAAGGTGATAATGGTTCCAATGGGCAGGTATGCGTTCTAACAATCTACAAACATGTATTTGCATGTTACAATCATCCAAAAAGGGAAATTTTTTAACCTAGAATCAGTTTATTCAATAGCACCATATAAACCGATTCTGGGTAAAATCCCCAAATTGGGAACAACAGTCAGTTGTTGTTCATCACCATACAAACCTATTGTAGTACACTTTTGGCGCGATAGGAAGGTGAAAAAAATCGATTTTTGTTGGTGATGTACATATGTTGAGTCCATCAGTTGGCAATTTTCGAAAAATACACAAAGTTTACAATTGGGATATTTACGTATATATGTAATCCGAGTGTGGCGATAAAATGTTACAGGAAAATGAGAATATAAATCGGATTATAGTGTGAACTTTTTGGGATTTTTTCTATGAACCCATATCTATTTTTCTACTGGAAAGACGTACGGCTATTTCGATCCATATGCATCTTTATTTACTATACTCTGCCAAATTTCGATCCTTATTTGAAAGCTGAAACAAGATTCAATCATTTCACATTGATTTCATTGTGATTTTTCTATCGATTGTTGTTTTGAAGCATTTGCTATCGATATAATCTCTTTTAGGTCCCTTTTATGGTTTAAGTCCCAATACAGATCCCGGTTTACGTTTACAGGGAATGAATGACATACATATATCAATAGATCTCAAATGAAATCGATAGACAAAAACAATTTTTTTTGAATGGTGCATATGTTTACATTACTGCTTCATTACACGCCTTAAAGATACCTTTGTATTTGGAGAAGTAATAATCAAAGCAATCCTCACCCATTTTTTTTATTGATTCGCAACAAATTTTCGCAAATAACCGGTCCCCCAACTGCCAAGAGGCGAAACTAGTAGCACAGATACCAGTAACCAGCGGAACTTCCACAATCCACCCAGCGCAGCTCCAAGAAATTTGGGTTGAAATGGATTCATCGCCGTTGACACCACTATCACTAGGGATGACGACCACATGATTATCAGTAGCTGTGGTTGTGGGAATAGTCTTCGGCATCAACATGATCATTAGTACTGCGTATGTCATAGCAATCAACATTTGTGTAGAGAAACCCATTTTTGTTCTTCTATTTGAATGATTCTTGTCTAAGTTTTAGACTTGGATTGTCAAAGAAACAGAGGGTGTGGTTTTGTAGATAATCTGAATGAATACGGAGGTAAGTTACGTACATTTTTAAAGACGTTTTGTTGTGATCAATTCCAAAGAAACCTCAAAATCATGCATAAATAACTTTTTATTTGGGGTTCCGTTGCATGTCAGCGGTACCAAAATGCTTTAATTTGTTGAACTCTTTTGCTATAAATGTTTTGCATGCACATCCAGAGTCAAAAAATAAATAAATTAACTTCATATGGAAAAACATTTACTATTTTTTTCTTCTTTTTTTTTTAATTTGTTGATGTAATGAATTCTGAATAAGATTTTTTAATTGAAACTGAAATAAAAAAAAAAACAAAGTTTGAAATGAACGGAAACCTAAATATAAAATTAAAGTGTACACATTTATGAATGTTGGACTACAAAGAGTTTCTAGATAACCGTACTGTGGACATATCATGACTACTTCAATGCTAATTGTTGAATGTTGATGGGGGTGCACAATGTTGAGTTACGGAAGAAGCAATCTCTCGTGAATCCGTAGTACACTATTTGAACTGGATGAATTGCATCATAGAAAACACGATTATCCCTATCACTGCATGGGTTTTGTCCAGGTATACACGTTCCCGACGTGCCAAATTTGCAGCACGGTGTTCTTGCATCCGCATATCCTGCATGAAAAAAATATTTCAACTGTTATGGAAGCGGGAATTTATGTATTATGCATAGGGGTGAAATGATGAATTGAGTTCCTTACCAAATTTAACAGGATCCTGAAACTGAGCATTAATTTGTGCAAAAAGATCGGCTCGCACAAAAGTAAAGCCTTGTAAGCCAGAAGCAAGTCGTTGTAACATAATGAGAAGTCCATTATTATAAATGTTAACCAAATTGTTAATATCCTCTACACATAGAGTTGTCGGCTTTGGAACAGCCCTGGCTATCACAATTGGTGAACATCCCATAGCACCGATACCAACAACTAGGAATTTTCTTCCTCCTAATTTGTATATAGTCTGCAAAATTCAATACAAAGCACAAGCGATATATAAGCATGCGCATTTCTGTATAATCAGATACTTGGCGAAAATTAAATTTTATATCTATGCATGGCAGTGCATACATACCCTCAATTGTTGTTCGAAAGTGTCTAAAAGGAGATTAGCAAATTGTTGAGGAGTATAAGTTTGGCTACTGTTGGAAAAATGAGGTTGTAGATAGTTGTTCATGTAGTCATTACTACCCGTGGAAATAACAAAGATAGACCTAGCCAAGGTAGCGGAGATGATTGTTGGGGTGCTGTAACTCCTAGGCAAATCATTTGTCACCGAGCTATTAAAGTAGTTGATTTGTTCATCCAAAGTTAAGATGTCTCCCTGCAGTTTAAAATCAATCATACAAGAAGAAAACTTAATTAGCTACTCACCAAGTTCTTGCATCCAAATAAAATAAAAATATAATTGCATGCAACAACTTGATTGGAATGTATATATTATTACCCTTATGGTTCCGGTTTCGGGAAGAATCCCTGATGCACCCGATGCATAGTTGATACCGGTGGTTGTGATTCTTCTCGTTGCCTGTGAGAGACTCAAATACGCCGGTGGATAAGGTAAGCCAAGAAATTGTGCTACATGAAAGAAAGCAATAAGACCAACATTAATTGCTGTTACATTATAGAGAGGTAGATCTGATAGATGATAGAGGTATACCTATGAAATCTCCTGCAGTAACACCATTTGTAGCTCTGCCGGTTGGTTGTCCGGTGGGGAAATCAACTCCATAGGGAGCAAAATTGGATTTGGCTTGATTCTGGAGGAAGTTGTTATTTCCACAGTCAAGACTAGAATCTCCGAAAATGTATACAGCTGGTACTACAGGTGCACTTGCACCTGATGATGATTTTCCCACAATCATTAGTGTTAAACATAGAAGATAAAAACTGAGTGATGATTGAATGGACATGATCATCGAAATTCCCATGGTTTCTGAAATTTCTCTGAAATTAATTTCGTTGATAGCTAGATGGAATGCAATATTCTTCTGATCTATAGGAGAATATATGCTAGATAAGGAGAAGATATGCCTGTTGGTCAGATATGGTTAGATTATTGCGTTTTTCAAGCAAAAAAAAAATATGTTAGATAAGGAGAAGATATTCAGTCGGCCTTGCTGTATCAGTCAGTTTCAACTACTGGCTAACAACTAGCTAGAGAATATATGTTTTAGGGTTATAATGCGATGCAATGCTAATATGAAACTATAAATAGTAATGGAATATTAAGACAAGATGCAATTTCTTATGAAGGTATCTTGAACCAGTCGAGTTGTTTGGGTGATTAAAAGTTGTTGGTTGTTTGGGTGATTAAAATAGAAGTTTGTGAATGATTTTGTTAAAGGAGAAGTGGGAGCCTATTTGGTTCTTCTCACTCTCCCTAATTTCATTGAGTTGAAGAGATAATACACTCTCTTCTACTTGGTCTATAAAAGACCTTACAAGGGAAATGTGTGGATGTCCTACACTCACATCTTTAGTCTACACACACAACTAAATATAAAGTTGACACTCCTAGTACACTCTTAACATTACATTACTCAACAATCTCCTCCTTAATGTGATGTTATTCTATTCCTAGTAGTTCACGGAAATGTTGAAATTTTCCTTTGGGAAGTGCCTTGGTGAATATGTCCGTCAATTGGTCTTCCGTCTTGCAATACTTGAGTTCTATCTTATGGCATCTTCAACCGCTTCTCGAATAAAATGGTACTTGAGTTTGATGTGCCTTGCTCTACAATGCTAAACCAAATTTTTGGACATAGAAATTGCCGATTTGTTGTCACAAAATATTACGGTGCTTTCTTCTTGCTTCTCTTGAATGTCTTCCATGATTCTTCTTAGCCATACAACATGAGATGTATCTATTGATGCCGAAATGTACTCCGCTTCCGCCGTGGATTGAGCTACGGTTTCTTGCTTCTTTGATGCACATGTAAATATACCCGAACCAAGAGAAAAAACATACCCCGATGTACTCTTCATGTCATCAATACATCCTCCCAAGTCACTATCACAATAGCCAACTAGTTTGACATCTAAATTTCTAGAATACATGATTCCAAAATTCATTGTTCCTTGTATGTACCTCAACAACATCTTTGCCGTGCCAAGATGTAGATGACTAGGTGAACTCATGAACCTAGAAGGCATACTTGAAGCAAACATGATGTCGGGTCTTGTATGTGTAAGATACAAAAAGTTTCCAATAAGACCTCTATAGTAAGTCTCATCAACCTTTCTTCCTCCATCATCTTTCTTGAGTTTCTCATTCACTACAAGTGGTGTTGATGTGGGGTTACAACCAAGCATACCAAATTTCTTCAACACCTTTTCGGCATACCAAGGAAGTAGTTGAGCAAACCCATGTCACTATGATTCTCCCCTTCTAATGAAATTGATATTGATTTTCTCGTCACTATGATTTATACTAAAAACTATACAGCCATGTCCGGAAGTTTTACTGTTTCTCTTGTGAAGGGATAGTAGAAGAATATGTTTTCCTTTCTCGTTATTAATAGACAACCGCCCTTTTGAAAACATATTGTAGATCCTGCCAATCAGAGAGGTTGGTGGAGTAATTTTCATCATTATGCATCGGATTTATGAGACTATAGGTAGTACTTTCATGGTATCTAGAGAACACCATCCATGGAGATAAATATGATGTTGCTCGTAATTTATTTAGATTATTCCAGTAGCTTGCATCTTTCACTTCTCCTGCACTGCATTTTTGACCTTGATTCTCATCATCAACAACCATACTGCTAGTTGTTTCAATTTGTAGTGAGGCTAGTGCAGCCAACATATTTTCCACTTTTCCAGGCATTATAACCCAATCCATGGAAGAAAAGAATTCCTTTGACCGTAGTAGACTCGGCAAAGTAATTTTATTGCGAGTACTTTCGATTTCGAATTTGTTCAGACGCGGAGTTTGGTAAAACACGTAATACAGACAACCACTTGTAAATCCCAACTCAGCTGCTGAGCAACAACCTGTGGTTGTACGACTTCCAACAAATAGAACATGATATCCAAAACTATTCACCTTATCGGATTCTCCCATTCCATTAACGAGAAATTCAACCTCACCACATATATTGAAATGACTTCATGAGATTTATACCAATCCGTAAGTATGTCCACCCTATAAAGTTCATCGCGAGATTCCACATAATGTATTCTAACATCATTTTTTCTTCCTCCTAGTAATGGAAACCAAACCTCCTTCTTTACGTGGAATGGCTTAATTGAGATAGTCAAATCATTATGCATGGTAACAGGTTCGATCTCCAGATGATAATCCTGGTGCTCATCCACGTTATCATAATCATAACACATTAGATATAACTTACCTTTAAAACATAGGATAGACTCAGCCGCTCACTGTAATACTAAGTCCATAAGATCTGGAGTGAACTTCTGTGATCTCCATTGTGTTTCTCCAGGGAGGAAAAATAAAAAAAAAGCTTCACTGATATCGTTCTCTGCATCACAGTACTCATAAAAAAAGAACATCATTGAATTTATTAATTATTACAGTTATATTGTTATAAGGATCAGTATTAGTTCTCATCCGAGGAGGTGAGGTTAAAACATAATCGTTAATATATCCATCTTCACAACTGCAGTACTCTAGCAATGTAGGTAATTGAATCGTTTCATTCGTTATGGTGTTCCAAAGAAACAATCACCAAAATTCCAACTTGATAGTTCGTAATCATATGTAATGCTGTCACAAAGAAGAAATAACCAACCTTGGTGAGAATTTTTTTGATAAATAGTTGTGTTTGTACCCAAAATCACTTCCGGGCACGAAACACAATGAAATTGGTTATTTTCTATGGATTTAGGGTTAGGAGATGATATGAAGAGAAAACAGTGAAACAAAGGTTTAACGTGGTTCGGCATGGCTGCCTACGTCCACGGGTGAATCCCCTTAGGGAGAAGAATTTTATTCATATTGGTATTACATCATATAGTTTTTTCTCCTATTGGCTCCCTCCTTCTGATTTCTGCCCCTCTCCCATTTATACATTTTTCCATCTAATTTTAATTATCAACATAAATTACATTAAACATCTCATTTATGCTTTTATCATCAATTCATATGATACTTCCCTCTTTATGCCTGCCTCATGAATTCTGCATGAAACTGCTGTCTTTATGCCTCCCTCATGAATTCTTTATGAAACTGTCCCTTTATGTCTCTATGATAAATTCTGCATGGATGAAACTGTTGGAATTCAATGGGTGAAACTGCTGGCGGACTGGATTGACTGGCAGGCTGGCAGACTTGGTTGACTGGCAAACATGGCTGCGGACTGGCTTGACTGGCAGACATGTATAATGGCTGGCAGCATGGGTGGAGACTGGTCGACAGGGTGGATGAGTTTTTGGCTTGGAATTGGTTAGCAGCATTGCTGGCTACAAGACTGAAAATTGGCTAGAGGTGCGACTGACTTCGATAGTTGACTGACGGTTGACTTTGACGGTTGACCTTGACCGGATGTTGACCGAATTTGACAATTGACCGATTCTGACCATTGACTGATTCTAACCGTTGACCGGTCCGTGTAGACTGGTGGGCTGCCTTGGTTTACTGGGTAGCGGGATTGGATGAGGACCAAAAGATGACTCAAGCATCAATTCGGCCCATTAAGTGGTATTTTTACTTATGGTACAAACATCGCCCCCTCTTAACCTCCAACTTGTTGGGGGTTAAGAAAATTCCGTTTTCCTTAGTCAATGATAGAACTCGCCCCAAAGTGTGGGTTATTGATGTTAAGGTAACTGGCGAGTTTCCCTTGTTGTTTGCGGAAATTATAATCAAGACGCCCCCAAGCGAGGTTATCGTGATTGGGAGATTAGCGGGAAACAGTTGAGTGGAGTGGTACTGTGAGTGAGCGATAACAGTATTGAGTGAAGCTGGTCTGTAGCATCTTTAATCATATGGACTGCGGGAACAATAGGCATATCTTGTATGCATCAGCTGCGATCAGCTGGAATGCAGCAACAACGAACAAAGTTCCACTGCAGCAGCTGCGTTCAGCTGGACTGCAGGAACTGCGAGCAAGGCTGGACTGCATCAGCTGCGACCAGCTGGAATGCAATGGCAACGAACAAAGTTCTACTGCAGCAGCTGCGTTTAGCTGGACTGCAGTAAATGAGAGCGTAGCTGGACTGCATCAGCTGGACTGCAGCAGCAACGAATAAAGCTACACTGCAGCAACAACGATTAGCTGGACTGTAGCAGCTGCTGAGGGACTGGACTCAAATAGTTCGATAAACATTGGTGTAAAAGTTATAAATAAAACTAGACAAAGATCGATTATCGTCCAACTGAGTGTCACTGATCGCATCGGTTGCGTCCAACCGAGTACAGAATTCGCAGGCAACTGGACTGCATCGGTTGCGTCCAACCGAGTGCAGCAGTTTCTTTTTGAACTGGAGTACAATAATTCAATCAATATAACTATGGAAGTTTAACATTACTGATTGTAGTAATTGCGTAAAAATATTAAGCGTAAAAATATTATGGTTTATGCTCGCCCCCTCTTAATCCTGTAATTCGTTGAAGGATTAAGAAGTTCGGGTTACCTGAAGTTCCGATTTTCCGAAGTTGAACTCTGCATTGCATTTATGTGATACGTAACTTGCCCCCAATCGTATAGAGTGTTTACGCAGCCTTCCCCAAAGGAGTCGTTTCAAACCATGAGGTGTCACATATATCGCCCCCAAGTGATAGTCAGTCACGTTGAAGTGGTATGCGAATCTCCCCCAGTAGATAGTGATTGTCATGCTGCTCAATGCTTGCATAAGGGTGCACTTCCTTGCTGTATTTTGCTCGCGCATGGAATTTTGAAGATGTATGCTATCCGGAATTCGCGCGGGGGGGCCAATCCCACTATTCCAAATTTGCGCAGAATTGATATGTGTGCATCCCCTCATTGAGAAAATGCTTGCCACATTAAAGGTGTCATATTGAACAAAAGTATGCATGAATATATGAAAAGAAAAAAGAAAAATATGTAAATTGTATACTTACCATATACTAACCCTATTGAAAATGTTATTGCGGCCTCGTTTGCGAAGTGATTAGGATGCCCACTGGCTATGTCGATGTTTTCCAGTATGGTTGCCATACGTCTCGTCTCGACTTTGTAAATTGATTTGTCTGTGGGACTGGGATGCACCATTCATGTCCAGACTGGATTGAAGATAGTTGCTACGGGACTGTGTTTCAACAGCTGCAATTAGCTGTATAGTAACAATTATGCATAAAACTGGACTGAAGCAGTGGTGATAAAAACTGTATTGAAACAGTGTTGGGTAAATTCAGACTATCAACGTGCTTGATCAACTAGATTACAAAGACTGTAGGAATTAAAAGGGACTGTGGCAGTTTGATCAACGTGCCAGCAGTTGTTGCTACGAAACTAGATTACAGCAGTTCGATCAACTGGCTGTAATATTTATGTAGAAAAGGACTGCAGCAGTTCGATCAACTGGACTGCAGTATTTTATGTGGTGAACGAATGTGACCGTTTCTGGTGCTGTCATTTTAAATTAAAAATTAATTTTCTCCGAATATTGAAATTTCACCTTCATGACGTTGGTAATTGACATACGATCTCATTGGGCCGAAATTCACGCCATTTGGATGCACGAAGGAGAAGTTATCGGTGAAGCAAAATTGGTCGGTTAGCCCGTTGCTTCAAACATGTTGTTGAACCGGAAAAATATTATTCTCTAATTGTAAAATTTCACCCTCCTGTCGTAGGATATTAAAATGCGATCGCAACGAGCCAAAAATCACCCAATTCGGACGCGGGACGAAGAAGATATCAACGAAACAAATTTTTAGACCAAGCCCAAGTGGGGCGTATTAATCCGTCAGGGTAACGGCGTGGGGATGAAAAATCCGGGGCTACGTTATTAAATTACATCGCGTCACACCGAATTGGGACTACGAACTAAAGTTGCACCGAGAAACAACAAATCACTCCTCGCATTAATCGTCCCGGCTAATCGTCCGAGCCAAATAATCTCCAAATAATCGCCCTCTGATCGGCGATTGCCGCTCGGCCTGGCCGCCGGCTTTGGTGTCCGGCGCTGCCGTTTGCTGCCGCCGAAGCATTTGCCGCCGGGAATTGCCTCCCGCATTCCCGCCGGCTTGCTATCGTGATGTTAATCAACGGTCAATATACGCGTTTCATCGAAATTTTGATGCACCCATAAGCACTGAAGTTTTCCTAGAAAGCTTGTTTTGATGTAGCTCGGGACATAGAAGTTTGATGTACCGCACAGCATCAACGGTTTGTGTATCCAGTCATCGAAGATTGATGTACCACTTCTGCACCGAACTGTTTCTTAGAGTAGAATTTTGATGTATCACGGAGCATCGATTCTTGATGCTCCTCGAAAAATCCACGGTTGCTATGGACTGCGCATCGAACTTTGATGATACTGCGAGCATCGAAAGATCCTGATGTGGGTGACGGACACCATTGACGTGGGTGATGGACAATAGGGTGGGTGAACAAAAACAAGAAGTGGGTGAACGGATCTGGGACTGAATTGCCGCCGGCTATGGCTGCCGGCTATGGCCGCCGGCTTTTTTTTTTTTTTTTCCTGGTCGCAACAGTTTATGTATAGTGATCCTTTCCCTAGAGCTTTTTATAACAGGTTTGTGCAAACTGTTGTCTTTGCTGTTTGCCTTTCCAACAGTTGGTTAAGTGTTATCGTTGCTTTCTTCACCTTTGTAACAGTTTTGAGTATTGTTGTCCTTTCTTCGAGAACTGTTGCTGTTTCTTTATGGACCTTTCACCATGGTTTTGCTGCACCTTTGCAGACTTTTCTGGTACGCTTTTCCGGAGGTTTTTCTCTTGGGTATTCAACCACCTAGAGATGTACGCAACTTGGCACCCTTGCGGTCATGACAATATTGATTTTGTCATGCAGCAAATTCGAACAGGTGGGTAGTGCGTTATTCGAGACGCAATTTTTTATGAACTTTGGATTTGAGCACGTTACGGACCGACCATCCTGACAACAATCTAGGAGATTCTTTCAGAGAACCAAATGTGGTGTCTCTCGATCGCGATTTGACTCGCAGCAGTTGCGATCAATCGATCTGAGAATGGTAATTTGCTGGTCTGCAGCAGCTGTGATCAGCTGGACTGCAGCAATTGAAAACATAATTGGATCAATCCATGTTGTAGATCGAACATCCAGCAACAATTTTGATGAAGTTTTTTTTTTTTTTTTTTTTTTATTAGAATATCTTTCGCCGTGGACCGAACGTCCTGAGAGCGGTTTCATTGATCTTTGAAGTGGTGCAGTTTTAGATATTTACGAAGGTAATCGTTTTTGTAGATCATGATCCACAAACCTGGATTGCAGCAGTTGCGACCAACTGGACTGCCATAATTGCGATTAATTGGTATGCAGTGGCTTCAGTCAGCTGGACTGCAACGATTGAAATTAAAAATGGACTCAACCACATGTTGTGGATCGAACATCCAGCAACAACTTTGATGATGTTTCACTACATCTTTTCCCACGGACCGAGCGTCCCAGCAACACTATTTTCATATTTCGTAGTGATTGCGATTTTCTGCGGTATCTGTAGTTGATAGCTTCAGCAGATCTGAAACGGCGAATCTTGATTGCAACAGTTGCGATCAACTGGACTGCAGTATATGCGATTATACGGTCAGCAACAGCTGCGATCAGCTGGACTGCGACTATTATGATCAATCTGGACTGCAGCAGTTGCGATCAACTGGATTGCAGCAGTGATTTTTTTTTTTTTAAAACATGCTCTGACTGCTTTCTCACGAACACGATTTTGAAGCGTTTTATACAACTTTTCTCAATGGGAAAACACGATTTCTTTTCTCGTATGTCCCCTTAGTCGACGCCAATGTTTGTACCCAAAATCACTTCCGGGCACGAAACACAATGAAATTGTTTATTTTCTATGGATTTAGGGTTAGGAGATGATATAAAGAGCAAACAGTGAAACAGTGGTTTAACGTGGTTCGGCATGGCTGCCTACGTCCATGGGTGAATCCCCTTAGGGAGAAGAATTTTATTCATATTGGTATTACATCATATAGTTTTCTCTCCTATTGGCTCCCTCCTTCTGATTTCTGCCCCTCTCCCATTTATACATTTTTCCATCTAATTTTAATTATCAACATAAATTACATTAAACATCTCATTTATGCTTTTATCATCAATTCATATGATACTGCCCTCTTTATGCCTGCCTCATGAATTCTGCATGAAACTGCTGTCTTTATGCCTCCCTCATGAATTATGTATGAAACTGTCCCTTTATGTCTCTATGATAAATTCTGCATGGATGAAACTATTGGAATTCAATGGGTGAAACTGCTGGCGGACTGGATTGACTGGCAGGCTGGCACACTTGGTTGACTGGAAGACATGGCTGCGGACTGGCTTGACTGGCAGACATGGCAGCAGACTGGCTTGACAGGCAGACATGTATAATGGTTGGCAGCATGGGTGGAGACTGGTCGGCAGGGTGGATGAGTTTTTGGCTTGGAATTGGTTAGAAGCATTGCTGGCTACAAGACTGAAAATTGGCTAGAGGTGCGACTGACTTCGATAGTTGACTAACGGTTGACCTTGACCGGATGTTGACCGAATTTGACCATTGACCGATTCTGACCATTGACTGATTCTGACCGTTGACCGGTCCGTGCAGACTGGTGGGCTGCCTTGGTTGACTGGGTAGCGGGCTTGGATGAGGACCAAAAGATGACTCAAGCATCAATTCGGACCATTAAGTGGTATTTTTACTTATGGTACAAACATCGCCCCCTCTTAACCTCCAACTTGTTGGGGGTTAAGAAAATTCCGTTTTCCTTAGTCAATGATAGAACTCGACCCCAAGTGTGGGTTATTGATGTTAAGGTGACTGGCGAGCTTCCCTTGTTGTTTGCGGAAATTATAATCAAGACGCCCCCAAGCGAGGCTATCGTGATTGGGAGATTAGCGGGAAACAGTTGAGTGGAGTGGTACTGTGAGTGAGCGATAACCGTATTGAGTGAAGCTGGTCTGCAGCAGCTTTAATCAGATGGACTGCGGGAACAACGAGCATATCTTGTATGCATCAGCTGCGATCAGCTGGAATGCAGCAACTACGAACAAAGTTCCGCTGCATCAGCTGCGTTCAGCTGGACTGCATCAGCTGCGACCAGCTGGACTGAATGCAACAAATGAATAAAGTTCTACTCAAAGCATTGCGTTTAGGCTGATCATAGAAATGAGAGCGTAGCCGATCGATCACTGGATCACTGGATCAGCAGAAGAACGAATAAAGCTACACTGCAGCAATAACGATAGTTGACTGACGGTTGAATTTGACCGGATGTTCACTTTGACCGTTGACCTTGACCGGATGTTGACCGACTTTGACCATTGACCGATTCTGACCATTGACTGATTCTGACCGTTGACCGGTCCGTGCAGACTGGTGGGCTGCCTTGGTTGACTGGGTAGCGGGCTTGGATGAGGACCAAAAGATGACTCAAGCATCAATTCGGCCCATTAAGTGGTATTTTTACTTATGGTACAAACAAGTTGTACCACTCAATTCAGGTATGAATTTTCTACTGCAATTTTCATCATTATTTCTAGGCTCCAAAATATTATAGAGAGTGCAAGTTTCTTCAGCTTCTGTACCATGACGTTTCACAAGACATGGTGCCACTTCCCTTGCTGGTCCTGGTGAACTGCAACCTTCGCTTCTTTGCTCTAATGCTGCTGCCTTACTATCCATTGAGGAATATTCAGAGAAACCTATAAATTGTACCTTCTTCTATGATGGAGCTATGTGTATTTTGAACGAGAGATTTTTATGTTGGGGGACTCCTTCTGTCAGTGACTCGGTATATATAAGGAGGATTTCAATGAGTCCTTACTGGTTAAGGAAAGGTTATTTATTTATTATTCTTTAAATAAAGGAAAAAGAAAAGGAAAGAATTTTAATTTTGTGGTTTCAACTTTTAAGACTCTTTGAACGAGTGCGCATAAAATAGGGTTCTTCTAGATTTCAAGTACTAATTTAGTTGTAATATAATTTTGGCCGCATGCTTAACAGACGAATCTGTACGATCTGTCCCTGAATTCTTAAGCAAGTAAAACAATGTCGTTGGAAATCAACAAGCCAATTATCAAACCAAAAAGAAGTCGTTAGGCAGCAAAATCATTATTTAGTTCTCAGCTGTGGATCCAACTCCACCATGATCTCCCTAAATCGGAAAACAAACTTCTATGATTTTTTTTTTTTTTTTTTCACATTTTACTCCAACACAATGCAGATTTAAAGGCCCAAATATGACTACTGAGTAGAGTTCCTTACTTGAATACTAGATTAACATTCTGTTATAGAGATAGCAAGTATACCAAGTTTTTCCATTGATGGGCTATTCAGTTCAACAATCAACACATAATATATACTTTTGAATTATATAGTTTAGATTAATAATAGCAGGTATATGCATGATCTGCAGTAATAGTGCATATGTTTACATTACATATGGTACTATGTGCATACACACTTCATACAAACCTTTATATTTCTCGAAATTATAGTCAAAGCAATCTCTACCCATATGTGCTACGGCTTGGCAACAAGGTAGTCTAATCTCTTTATCCCTGTACCCCAGAAGCCAAGCTATGAAACTAGAATTACATTCATAAGCCACTGTCGGAATCTCAGGTATGCAGCCCCAAGAAAATTGGGTTGAAATGGATTCATCGCCGTTGACCCCAGCACTAGAGACGCCCGAAGGAGTAGCTGTAGTTGTGGAAATATTCATCGACATCAACATGCACACTAGTATTGCATATGTTATACCAATCAACATTGGTTTATAAAAACCCATTTTTGTTCTTACTCTGGATTGAAAGAAAAGGGAAGCTTATGGAAGAAAAGACGAGTGTGGCTTTCAAGCCGTTTATAGTTGAATCGGATTATAATGGTGAGTTACATTCATAAAGAAGATATTCAAAGTTTTAATTTAATTAGTTCCAAACGTTTTGTTGTATTCAATTCCAAAGAAACTTAAGATATCATGCATAAACAGTAACAGTCTATCTGGGGTTCCACTGCATGTCTGGCAATAGCGAGGTGCTCTGTTTTACTTGGATTGTGAAAATGGAAATTTACCTGCCCACTGGAATGTTCTGTTCGGAAATGCAAACCCATATATTTCCCTGTACCGGGGAAAAAAAAAACTTCATAGTACAAGTACCACAGATAGACTTACTAATTATTTATTTATTTATTTTTACCGAAAGAGAGAGTAATCATCTTTATAAGGTTTCAGTCAACTGAACTCCATACATATAAAAAGAGGATTTGAGTTTTCTGAGAAGTGAGAACAGAAAATGGCTTCTGATGGATGTAAAATTGGTTTTGATTTGAATAATTTTGTTCATCAAACCTTTTTGAAGCAAACGAGCTATGACATACAACTTGATGAGCATCTACTACCTGTTGTCTTGGACTTGAAGTGTATCAGTTTATTTACACTTTCCCTCAAAGTGGTAAGAATCAAAACTAATGCTGACTTTCGTTTCTGTATTGCCTTTGGATTCATATAAATAGTTCCATGTTGTTTAGGTTTTCTGTATTTTGTGAAGTTTGCTAACCTTAAGCAATTAGCCCTAACTATGGATGCCAGTCTTTGTACTTATAAAAAAAAATTCAACCATTCATTTAAAGTAGTTAATGGAGTGCGAAGTCCTTGTAGGGCAGATATTATTTCAAGTGGATGTAATGTAGTGCATCGAGTGGAATGTCATTAGAGATAGACTGGAATTAGAGAAATACTAATAACAAAGTTGTTGCATGTGAATTCTTTTGGTCTAACTAGAGCATCTTTTTTCCAAGTCAATGGCTGAAAGAATATATATTCATGTTTTTCCCATAAATGGTGGTGGACTGACAATATCCAAAAGGGATTCCTTAGATGCTACATCGATCACCATTTCGCATTCTATATAGCATGCATGTGGCCGGCAAGATCCATCAAACTCTCGAGTAGATCGTATGATGATTAATTTGCCAACCTTAATTAATTAGTAAATATTAAGAAAGTCTCCTCTGTGCCTAATCAATCAACAATGATACAAATACTTAGCTAATTAATCTCTCTCAAATTCAACAATGGTTAACAGACTACTCGGTTTCCAAGTCAAGCTTAATTATCTAATAATTGAACTTCGATCGTTTTGCAGTGCTAATGTTGAAGTTTATAAATAGAAGTTCGTATCTACGCCATTCTGCATATTCATTCATCAAATAGAACATCTAAAAATCAACAAAGCTACCTAGTTATGGCTTCATTGTACAAGAATACTCAAGTAGCGTCATTTAATCTTCATTTCATTCATCTTTATCTCTGGGTCTTTTTATTGATCAGCATCACTAAGAATCCACTTGCCTCACAATGCTGCCATGTGGAGGAAAGAAGTGCTCTCTTGAGCTTTAAATCATCTTTGGAGGACTACTCAAATCGTTTATCATCATGGAAACCAGGAAAGAACCATGAAAACTGTTGTAGTTGGCATGGCATTAGATGTTCGAATGACACATTTCGGGTCGTCTCCATTGACCTTAGAAACAAAGACCTTGAAAATTATTACAACAAGATGGATCCCTGGACTAAAGTTTCCTCTGATCCACCAGACACTGCGCTAACAGGTAAATTCTCTGCTTCCATCTTTAAACTTACTCATCTAGAGTATCTTGATCTAGCCTATAATGACTTCCAGGAATCAGAAATCCCACGCCAGTTTTCTGAACTTACAACGCTTATTCATCTCGATCTCTCTCTCTCCATCTTTTCCTCGTTAATTTCTACACAGTTCACCAACCTATCCTCTTTACAATTCCTAGATTTATCTTGTCAATTTTTGGACTATGATTATTCTCCTTGTTCGTTAGAATCACCATCTACGAAATGGATGAGAGGTTTAGTGAATCTCAAGGTATTAAGGTTGAGTGATGTCGATCTATACGAGGCCATATCTTCACAAGAGAATTTTAGTGAGCATATATCATATCTTTCCAATCTTAGGGAGCTCGATCTCTCTTATTGTTATATGTCTAGCTCGGTATTCCCCATTCACGAGTTTCACAATCTTTCCCGCTTATCAGCTCTCAAAATGAATTACAATTCTGAACTCACTTCTCCATTCCCAATTCAGCTGGCTAATTTGACTTCACTATCTATTCTTGAGTTATCAAATTGTCAGCTACATAGTTCAGTCCCTTATCTTCCTCAACTCAAAGAGCTTGATGTGGGTGGTAATGAGGATCTTCATGTCGATTTAACTAGGATGTTCAAACATCGATGGCCCAAACTACAAAAGTTTTGGATATCATATGCTCTAGTAAACAAATCAATTCCGAGATCAATTTCCAATGCGCCATTATTGGTTAGTCCTGACGCCTCTTCATGTTTAATTTTGGGATCTCTACCTTCTTCGTTCTATTATCTTTCTCAACTCCAATATCTAGACCTCTTTTGGAATTGGATTACAGATTTTAACCATCCTTCAATCTCAAACCTAAAATCCCTTAACCATCTTGACTTGTCTTCAAATAATATCAAAGGGTCCATACCAAAATCAATATGCGAGAATTCTTCTCTTCAGTTTCATAGTTTGAGTTACAATAATATCACAGGAATGCTCCCAAGTTGCATATCAAAGCTTCAGAATCTTAGGGAACTTAATGTTGCTGGAAACACTATTGAAGGCAATGTTTCACTGTTCTCTTTGATTAGTGAAAACCTAATTGCACTAGATTTGAGCTATAGCGGTCGGCTAAACCTAGATGTGAGATTTAATTCAGATCATCACTTCTTGCACCCTAAGTTTGGTTTAAAATATTTATCGTTGAGTTCATGCAATCTCCAAGGGGTATTCCCTATTTCCATTTGTAAGTTGACTAATCTTGTGGAATTGGATCTGGCTAAAAATAGTTTAACAGGAACTATCCCTTCTTGTCTCTTCAAACTCAAACATCTTCGTCGGATATTACTGAGGGAGAACAAACTCTATGGTCCAGTGCCTCTTCCACCTCATGATATACAAGATTTTGATCTGTCAAATAATAAGTTTAGTGGTGAAATCTCATTAGAATTTGGGAAAAGACTATCTGAGCTACCATCTTGGGTCTCGCTGGTAATGAACTTTCAGGTCCAATTCCGTTGACTCTTTGTCCAACAGAACCAGGCTTCTTCTCGTCTACTCAATTTATTGATCTGTCAAAAAACAAACTATCCGGGACCATACCTTCTAATTTTGGGTACTGTGGATATCTGAGTACTCTAAAACTTGGCAAAAACAATCTTATTGGAAAAGTTCCAGTCGAGCTTAAGTACTTAGTAGGATCCATGAAGGTTTTCCAGTTGAATGATAACCATTTCGATGGTACTCCTCTTAAGCTCGTCAGTAAATTTCACGAGTTGGAATTCCTTAACTTGGCGAATAACGAATTTGAAGACTGTATACCAGATGCTCTTGGTTCACTGCAGTACCTCAGGTTTCTTTCTTTAAGGTCGAACAAATTAAATGGATCCATACCTGAAGAGATTATTCACTTGCAATAACTCCAACTATTGGATTTATCGTTAAACAATTTCTCAGGCCATATTCCTAATAGATTACGGAATTTAAGTGGATTCATTACAACCAATGATTTGGAGTACTATTATTTTGGTGATGATCAATTGGATGTGTGAAGGATACAGCTATACAACCATCATCAGTGGCGTGATTGTTGCTGAATATCATATTTTACACCTCAAAGATTTTCAGTTATTACCATGCATCAATCAATGCCTCAATCCCCGGATTCTTGTTAGTCTCATTCATTGCAAATATTCTCATTCATTGTATATGATACTCTATTTAGAGTAATGTAATGATCTGTATAAATTGGTTATCTATCCACCAAGTTAAGTGTGGAATTATTCACCTAAATATTGTGTTCTGTTTTGGTATCAGCCAGACGATCCAATAACCACGCCTTCCTTCAAAAATCTGCAACAATGGCAGCACCAGAAACATCTACACTACATCAAATTCATGTCAATCACCTAGTGAACATCAAGTTGAATGATTCAAACTATGTCATATGGAAAACATAGTTCAAGCCGCTATTAAAAGGATACAGACTAGAGGGTTATGTAGATGGGACTTATAAAAAACCATCACCAACAATCCCTAGCACACAACAAGGAGCACCAGAAGTTACAAATACTGCATACACCAAGTTTGAAGAACAAGATCAAATACTCTTAGGATGGCTGCTCTCATCTCTCACATAAGGAGTCCTCAGCCGTGTTTCAGGACTAACAACTTCAAAAGAAGTATGGGATGCTTTGGAAAAGAGATATGCTGCTAAAACTAGAGCACATCTGATGAATCTCAAAAGACAACTTCACAATCTCAAAAAAGGTAACAGTTCTATGTATGAATATTTCTTAAAGTCTAAATAAATTTTTGATGCTCTTTCAGCATCTGGAAGTCCTCTAGATGAAGAGGATATGCAGCAGTCCATTCTCAATGGACTAGATGAGGCATATGATTCCATTATGACTTCTCTCAGCACTATTGACAAGATCGACATGGATGCCTTTTATGCACATCTTCTCTCGTTTGACTTAAGGTTAGAACAACAACTAGATACTCTTCAACAACCATTAGCAAACATTCCCTCTTCATCTGTTGCACGGCCATATCAGAGGCAAGAGTCAGAAAGGTTTCAACCAAATCGATCCCCAAATCATCAAGGCTTTCGCAATCAAAATCAATATAATCGTCATCCTAGGAGGGATCAAGGACAAGGGCCATGTCGAATCTGCAATCGTAAAAATCACAATGCAAGTTTCTGCTGGTTTTGCAAAGACAACAATATACTACAAAGAAAAGATCCAGCTGCATATCTTGCTTTACCTGGTGGTTTTACTGACAACAATTGGGTAACTGACACGGGTGCAACTCATCACTTAACTACCAACCTCAACAACCTCAATATCAGTCATGAATACGATGGTACTGAAACGGTTCGAGTTGGTAATGGTAATGCACTTCACATTGAGAACATTTGTAATGCATCTTTCACTCATAACAACAGATCTTTCTACCTTAATAATGTTCTTCATGTTCCAAAGATCCAAGAAAATCTCCTCTCAGTTTCAAAGTTTTGCAAAGATAATAATGTATTCTTTGAGTTTCACTCCAATTTCTTTGTTGTAAAGGATCTCAAGTCAAAGACAACACTGTTGCAAGGCAGGATTAAAGATGGGCTATACATTTTTTATGGTGTTCGAGAGATAAAGTCTAGTCACCCAACTGCATTCATGTCAGACACCATTCCAATGTGGCTTCAGCATTTGGGACACCCAATGCTCCGTACTGTCATCAAAGTTATCAAGCAATTTTCCCTTCCAGTTAAGAATAAACAGTTTGAGTTATGTCACTCTTGTCACATAAGCAAGAGTCATAAACTCCTTTTTCCTATTAGTACAACTATTATTGATAAACCTCTAAGTTTGATTGTTTCTGATTTATAGGTGTCTCCTTATTTATCTAGAAATGGATATCGTTATTATCTTCTTCTTATGGATGTTTACTCACATTATACATGGCCTTTAACTCGAAAATCAGATGCACTTTATGTCTTTATGCAATCCAAAACCATGATATAAAATCAAACTGATCTCAAAATTAAGGTTTTTCCATCAGATAATGGGGGAGAGTTTAAAAATTCACTTCTTTTCTTAACAACTCAGGAGTAGTGCATAGGTTTTCAAGTCCTCACACATCAGCCCAAAATGGTCTTGCCGAGCGCCGTATTAGACACATTACAGAATCTGTCCTATCTCTTCTTTTTCATGCCTCTATGCCAAAGTCTTATTGGTTTGATGCCTTCTCTACTGCCAGTTATCTAATCAATAGAATACCAGCTACAAAACATGAGTCGAGATCTCCACTAGAATTATTATTCAACAAATCTCCAGACTATTCGTTTCTAAGAGTCTTTGGTTGCTTATGCTATCCTTTTCTTCGGCCGTATGTTTCCAATAAACTTGAAACAAGATCATTACCATGTGTTTTCATAGGGTATAGTGGTGCTCATAAAGGGTACTTGTTCTTCCATACTCCAACAAACAGATTATACATCTCTCGGCACGTCAAATTTGTAGAAACCATCTTTCCTTTTGCTGCAAAACAACAGGTATGTTTGGATGTTTCTAATACCTCAACACCCACAACTAAGTTATCTTCATCTATTTTGTCTGCTCATGCATCTGCTACTCAATCATCACCACAGCATGTAGAAGACCAGCAAACTGAGTTATTACCCACTCCACCAGTGCCGCCTGAAGTTGCAGAAATTCAAGTATCACCCAGACCAGAACCAACTTCTAATTCTACAACTACTGCTGCATCAGTCTCAGTTGAGAGAACCAGTGATCAGACTCAGCAACCAGCTCAGCAGCATCCCATGGTTACACGAGCACGAGATGGTATCAGAAAACCAGTGAACAAGCTTTGTCTTACAACATCCAAATATCCACTTGAGCAGACTGAATTCATTACTCCAACTTGCTATACAGAGGCAGCTAAAGAACCAGCTAGGAGACCCCCCATGGATGATGAAATTAATGCGCATATTAGAAACGGAACTTGGAGTTATGTTCCATTTGATCCATGGATGAATCTTATTGGATCTAAATGTGTGTTTCGCATTAAACAAAAACCTGATGGTGAACTTGACAGACATAAGGCACGATTAGTTGCACAAGGTATTCATCAAAGAGAAGGGTTTGATTACGATGAGACTTTTAGTCCCGTAATAAAACCTAGCATGATTCGACTTGTTCTCTCTATTGCTGTATCTCAAAACTGGCCACTACAACAACTAGATGTTTAGAATGCATTCTTGCATGGAATATTGACTGAAGACGTCTATATTAAGCAGCCATCCGGGTATGTGAATTATAATTTTCCTAATCATGTTTGCAAACTCAATAAATATATTTATGGGTTAAAGCAAGCTCCACGAACGTGGTTCTCTCGTATAATCAATCATCTTCTATAGTTAGGGTTCAAAGGTTCTGTAGCTGACAGTTCATTATTCATTAAACAAGCCCCTGGTGGTATTACTTACCTTCTTATTTATGTGGATGATATAATCATCACAGGCTCAAATTCTGCACCTATAGGAAATATAATTGAGGAGATAAAGTCTGTTTTTCCAGTAAAAGACTTGGGTGAACTTTATTATTTCTTGGTAATTAAGGTAGTTAAACAACAAGGTTCACTGGTTATTAGTCAACAAAAGTATATCACTGACTTTCTCAATTGCACCAAGATGGATGGAGCAAAACTAGTTTGCACACCTCTGGCAGTAAATACAAATATCAGCAAACAAGGCAGTACAAAGTTTGAGGATCAAACTCTCTACAGAAGTGTGTGTGGTGCACTACAATATCTACATATCACTCGCCCTGATGTTGCTGTAGCTGTCAATAAGGTCTTACAATTCATGCATGACCCATATGTTGATCATTGTGAGTTATTGAAGCGAATTCTAAGGTATTTGAAGCATACTGCTAACTATGGCTTAGTTATACGTATCTCTCCAGACAAGTCTCTTCATGCTTATTCCGATTCAGACTGGGCAGGAAATGTAGATGACATACGGTCTACTAGTGGCTACGGTATATATTTTGGAGGGAATATTATTTTGTTGAGTGCAAATAATCAAAAGACAGTTTCGAAATCCAGTACTGAGGCAGAATATCGAGGTATTGCAATTAGACTAATACGTCACGCTGGAGAGAAGCATCCTCAATGATATACCTATGTATATCTATGCAAGTGAATAAATCGCCATGAAGGCTATAGAAATCTTCTAAAAAAGCATATAATAAGAGATCATAATGGCAATAATAAGCCATTAGACTAATACAGGAAAAGAAAACAGGAAAAGGGAATTAAACCCTAAATTGCTATAGATAAGAAATTAAGTTTTATTTATATACAAAATCCTAATACTACTGTTATCAAATCTATTATGAATCCTAAGAATCAAAATGATTTTGACAACACGAGATCTATTCAAAGAGATTTAAGTTATGGAAATTGAAGAGTGCCTAATTTAATGTTAGGGCCTACCCAAAGAACCGTCATTGAATAAAGTGTTTTTTTTTCTTTTTTTCTTTTTTTTTAATGTTAGTGATTGAGTTATTTCCACATCCACCTAAATCTAGTCCACTCAAATTAATAATCATCTATTGAATTATAAATAAATTAATAATTTATTTATAAACAAGATAAACAAGTTCAATGTTCTTTGATCATAATTCCGAGGAAAAAATGCCCACCAAAATCATTTTCTTCTTTTCTATACTCATTCTTGTAGTGAACTCACAAAAAATTCAAAAAGATGATGAAGAAAGGAATATTCTGCTGAAACTTAAGAAAGAATTTGGTGATGCATCAACTTTGGAGTCATGGAATTCAGATAATTCTCATCACTGTAATTGGGTAGGTATAAATTGCGATACTCATCGTTCTGTTTCAAGTATTTTACTTAAAAATATGAATTTTAAAAAAAACGTTCCAAATTTTATTTGTGATTTAAAAAGTTTAATACGAATTTATCTTTCTTATAATCATATACATGGAGAATTTCCGGTTTCTATCTTGAATTGTTCAAAACTTCAGTATTTCAATCTTTCCTTCAATCACTTTGTTGGTGGAATTCCAAATGATATCGGATCGTTGTCGGATCTTCAAGTTTTGGATCTTTCGATGAACAATTTCTGCGGGAAAATCCCGGAGAGTTTGTTTTTGTAGAAGTGTTTAACGTTTTTAAGGCTATGGGGCAACAAATTATTAGGTCAAATTCCAAGAGAAATCGAATGCATGAATATGGATACTGTTGATATTTCGAATAATGAGTTAACGGGTTCAATTCATGAAGGTATTAGTAAATGGATGAATTTGACGTACATCATTATGTCTCCCAATCAATTAACGGGAGAAATCCCGGCGAGTATTAATTCACTTCCGTCAATTTTATTGTCAAAAAAATAACTTATCAGGTGATCTGCATCAAGAACTAGGGGTACATTCCAAGATTATGTCTCAGAGAACAATCTTTCGGAAAAAAATTTGGAGAATTTATGTTTTGGTGGTCAGTTCATTGTATTGGCAGGGTTTTCGATTAGTTTTACAGGAGCATTACCGAAAACGTTCGCAAATTGTTCTAGTTTGACGTATGTTACACTTTCCAACAATATGCTAGATAGTGAGATACTTCTAGATATGTTGAGTACAAATTTAACGCGATTGAAAATTCTCAACTTAGGGAATAACAAATTTACAGGCAGTATACCGATTAGTGTTGGTTCTTTCCGAGACCTTAAGATCCTTTCTTTAAGGTCAAATATGTTGAGTGGTTCAATTCCGAAGGAGATTTTGTTGGAAAATTGGCCCTAAAAGAGGGTGAAGAAAAAATGTTGTATTAGGGTTCAAGCCTCTTTTGAAAGATTCTTTTCGACAATTATTCTACCCTTTCCCAAATAGGAAGAAGTGTAAAAACATGTCAAAGAATATCTCCGTCGGGATACTTGAAGCCCCACAATAGATGTTGGATTCAAAGTTTGTACAACCTTGATCCAACCAGGAATACACTGGTTTTGAAACTGATGATGCTTGTTTAGAAGGAAAACGGAGAAAGTTGAGAGATGTTTTTTGAATGAAAAAAAGTCTGATATTTAAAGAGGAATCACACCCTTTGAAGATGACTTTTCATCTTTACAAGAATCCTTTCAGAGTGAACATGCACGTCTCTTCTGTCAATGCGCCCATTGGAGAAACAATATTTCTGTTCAGGTTTTCTAACTTTCAATAGAAACCCTTCAACCGAAAAAATGACTGCATTCAAAGGGTTCTTTGAAAATATCCAACATTCTCCCCTTATTTTCAAAAACCAAAAAATAAGTGATAAAAATTTTAAAACTGGAGTGGCTGCATCACCAAAGTGACTGCCTACGTACCCGAGTGGGATCAAGCCAACGTAGTTCAAGCTAAGTTGAGACAAAGCATCATCGTCGATACCAATACATAAATTATAGGTACCTTCTGGGTTTGAACATCCACTTAGTGTAAGATATTCAAAGCTTCATCAAGGTCATATGGTGAATTTATTCTTGAACCAAGTACCCCTTGTGATAAAGCCGGAACCTCCACACATATTGATTTCATGGGAATAATGTGTTCCATAGCTCGCACATTAATGGCCCTATGCTTTGTCCTGAAATTCATGAGTCCTTTTCTGAGAATGGTCTTATTCTCATAGGAAACGACCTGATTTCCAAACACTCATATAGGTAAGTCTCAAAGGTGTTTCTGCGAGACACCTTGTGATAAAAGTTAGACTTATTAAGTATTTTAATCCATCCATAAGATCATGCAGAATCCGTACACTATAAGGTCGAACCCCGAGAACAGGGTAAATGACTGCATTCAAAGGGTTCTTTGAAAATATCCAACAGATTTTTGATTTACAAAAGCTGAAAATATTAGATTTATCGCTCAACAACATCTCAGGCCATATTCCGAAGAATATAGGAAATTGGAGGAGATTAATTAGCAAGTCGGATGATGTTAATATTCATTTGGAGATGGTAATTGAGTAGTTGATGGTAAGAATTGAATATGGTGGTGTTATATTGCAGATAACAAA
>JAJJWX010003708.1:0-15640 GCA_023529315.1 Papaver bracteatum | reverse complement strand
CTGTTGTAGTTAAGGTTCTACACCATCAGCAAAGAGGTGCTACCAAGAGTTTCATGGCTGAATGTGATGCCCTGAGGAAAAGTAGACATAGGAACTTACTCAAGATCATTACATGTTGCTCGAGTGTTGATTTTCAAGGAAAAGATTTTAAAGCTCTCGTTTTCGATTTCATGGCTAATGGGAGTCTAGAGAATTGGCTGCATCCGCCTGAAGGTGACACGACTAATGGTGATCAGCTATATGTGGAGAATTTAAATATGCAAAGTAGATTGAGCATAGCAGTCGATGTTGCTTCTGCATTAAATTATCTTCACCATGATTGTGAATCACCCATAGCTCATTGTGATCTGAAACCAAGCAATGTTCTTCTTGATGATGATTTGATTGCTCATGTGGGTGACTTTGGCCTGGCTAAGTTGCTTCCGAATCAATCAAGTTCTTGTCCGCGGGTGAACGAACAAAATGCAAGTTCAATTGCATTAAAGGGCTCTATTGGATATGTTTCTCCTGGTAAGAAAATAAAATGCATTCGAAAATATTTTTATCTACATTTCTATTAGTACCACTTTATGTTTTGTGCTTAATTTGGGTGTTCTGTTTTCTTATTTGATCAAACAGAATATGGAATGGGTGGCGAAGCGTCCACAAAAGGTGATGTGTACAGTTATGGAATCCTATTGCTAGAGTTGTTTACAGGAAAGAGACCAACTGATGACATGTTTAAGGATGGTTTAAACATTCATAACTTTTGTAAGATGCATGTATTGTCAGAGAAAATTGAGTAGATAATCGATTCACGTTTGTTATTGGATGTAGAAGGAGAACATTATAATGGTAATACAAGAGATACAGTCAGGAAAATCAAGTCTAGTATAATTCAGATTGGAGTTAAATGTTCTTCAGAATTACCTTCAGGTAGAGGCAGGATGAGAGAGGTAATTGTGGATGTACAAGCGGTTAAGAATCGGTTTCATAGTGTTGGAATGTATTAAAGTTGAATTTGTTTCCACTATCCATGTTGTTATCTTGAGATGTACCTGTGTTGTTGTTGTTGGATATTTTCAAGGTTTGCCGCTACGGAATTTTTTTTTTTCTGGTTTTATTTTGGAAAACCTAGAAGTTTCCATTCAATTTTGAACAGACGCGTCTCTTCCCATAAGCCACCATTAATGGCTTTTGGAAGCGTCTGTTGGTGATGAAACGACATTACCAACAGGCATGAATATCACTATAAGTAGCAAAGATGTTCTCCCATTCCCATACATCAAAAAACATTTTGTTTTCTTCATCTCTAGAAAGCATCATCAGAACCTTATACAGTGTGATTCTCGGTCGGGTCAAGGAGGTACAATCCTTGAATTCGATTACGGTGTTAGGGCTTCATTGAATCCTGAAGGCATAATTCGAGAGACCATTTGTACTCGCCAAGTTTATTGGGAAAGGTTGAATTATTGTCTAAAAGAATCGAAAGAGCCTTGAAGTCATGGGTACACCATTCTTTTGTTTCTGTTTTCATCCTCTAGTTTAACCCAATTTTCCAACAGTTGTTATCTTACCCCCGCTAATTTAGTGCATTTAAATTGCAAGCACATTGATTAAGCATCTTCATGTTATCATGCATTACTTGTACGTTGTACCCCTTCAAGAGCATATTTTGCTTCCCCACATGAGGCAATAATGAAACCCATTAAGCATCTTCATTCATGTTAATCACAACCTAAAAAACCTTTGCATTATATACGAAAAGTAGAAAAGCAATAATGTAGCCAATCCATTAGTCCATTATAATACTTGTTATTCCAGAGGGAATACCGGCCACGATAGGCTTTAAAGAGAATTCATAAAACAAAAATTTGCTATCTTTTATTTTGTGTGTTCACACTTGAGTCCCTAGTCCTAGTTTCTTTCCCACCACATTGCATCAACACGGTGATACTCTCCAGTCTCCACCAACTCTTTCGGCTTAAAAGAAGTCCGACTATAAAATGTAGGAGGTTGATTAATATTCTGTTTTTCTTTATCTTTCTCTTTTTTGAGATCGGTGGAAGTTTAATATTCTTTTTTCTTTCTCCTCCTTTTTTCTTTGTAGAAGATTAGTAATCTGTTAGCCCCTTATTAAAAGTTTAAAGTCTTTGTTTCTGATTACTTTTTGGAGTCTCACCAACTCAACTTCACTGAGTCACCGGCCAGTGCTTAATTGATCATGCATCTTCAACAGGTCTTTCTTTTTCCCACTCCAGGAACAGCTAGCATATATTTAAAATACTCACCTTTTGTTAACTCCAACATGTATATATGATACCATCATTACAAACATGATGATATACGTTTCAAGATGAAGTTATCACCAAAACACCAGAGTTTCGTTATTGTATTATTATGCAGCCTTATTCTCATCATCTCGTGTATGTACACTAACGTTGATTGCATTGTTGTCGTTGATGATAACAAATCGAATGATCAATCGGCCTTACTGGCTTTCAAGGATGGAATAACCGAAGATCCATTTGGAGTCCTGAGTACATGGAATAACTCTCTTCATTTCTGCCAGTGGAGAGGTATTATATGTAGTCTTCGCCATCGAAGTAGAGTCACCGTGTTAAATCTTAATTCCCAGAAATTGGCAGGTTCCATTTCTCCTGTCATTGGAAACCTTAGCTTTCTCAAGGAACTCATCCTGCGAAACAACAGTTTAACCGGTGAAATCCCACAGCAAATTGGCAGGCTTTCTCGATTGAAACGCTTGGGTCTTTTGATCAACTCCTTGGAAGGAGAAATTCCAGAGAATATTTCTCGTTGCTCGAATCTGGTACAACTGGATCTTAGCAATAATAATCTTTCTGGGAAGATTCCAAATTCATTGGGTAACCTTTCATCTCTTGGTTTCCTTGATCTTGGTTATAACTTCAATTTAAAAGGAAGAATTCCAAGTACTATAGTCCAACTAACAAGCTTAGAAATTCTGAGTCTGGATTCAAACAAGTTATCAGGTACTGTCCCTTATTCACTCTATAATATTTCATCATTTCAAATCATTTCTATGATGGATAATCAACTCCATGGGAGTATTCCTTTTGATATTGGTCTCAGACTTCCTAATCTCACCTTTTTTGCTATTTCCGAAAATAATTTCACTGGAACCATTCCAAGTTCATTTTCCAATATGTCTAAACTTGAAACGTTACAATTGCAAAAGAATAACTTTAAAGGATCAGTACCTGATAACCTTGGCGATATTAGAAGTCTTAAGCACCTATATTTAGGAGGAAATAATCTTGGAAATGGACAAGCTAATGATCTGATGTTCATCAATTCCCTAATCAACTGTACGAATTTGGAGGGTCTACTTTGCAGGAGATAATAATTTAGGTGGCGTGTTACCGAATTCTATAGCCAATCTCACATCAAACCTTGTTAGACTAGTTTTAGAAAATAATAAATTTTTTGGAAGTGTTCCTTCGGGTATTCAGAATCTTGGAGGTTTACTAGACCTTCATTTGGGTAACAACTTGTTAACAGGTAGTATTCCTCCGGATATTGGGAACCTTCAAAATTTGGGAAGATTGGACTTGGGAAGAAACAAACTTTCTGGTTCGATCCCATCCTCTTTCGGTAACTTAACACGAATAGTTGAACTCATTTTAGATGACAATCACTTGACAGGTTCACTCCCATCAAGCCTAGGAAATTGCAAATCATTGCAGAGCTTGGTCCTACATTCCAACAGTCTTAGTGGTAGTATACCAAAACAAGTTTTACTTCCCTCCCTGTCAACACTTCTCAGCTTAGCTAGCAATTCATTTACTGGTTCACTACCCATGGAAATTGGCAACTTGAATAATTTAGGGGTATTTAACCTATCAAAAAACAAATTATCTGGTGAAATTCCAAGTACCATAAGCCAATGTTTAAGCTTAACACACCTATATTTGGATGGTAACTTCTTTCAAGGAAAAATTCCTCTAGTTATTACTTCCATAAAGGGTCTGGAAGTTATAAGACTTTCCCACAATAATTTTTCAGGTCTAATTCCAAAAGGCTTTGAGAATCTAACGACGCTCATTGATTTGGATTTATCATATAATAACCTGGAGGGAGCCGTACCGAAAGGCGGAGTTTTTGATAATGCAAGTGCATTGTCAGTTGAAGGGAATAATAAGCTTTGTGGTGGCACACCTGTTTTGAAGTTGAACAATTGTTCCGTGTCATTAAACCAAAAATCGAAACCAAAGCACGGGAAATTTATGCCTATTACAATTAATATTATCATCATAGCTGTTGTGGTTTCATTTTTAGCTTTCTTTTTGTTTTGCATCACTCTTTACTGGAGAAAGAAGCCAAAAAACATTCAGGGTTCAGCAACTTTTGGTGCAAGTAATCTCTATATGGAAGTTTCTTACAATGAGCTTCTTAAAGCTACCAATGGATTTAATGATTCCACAAACTTACTTGGTGCGGGAAGTTTTGGGTCAGTATACAAGGGAATTCTGGGTCTGAACGAATCAAGACCTGTTGCAGTTAAGGTTCTACACCTTCAGCAAAGAGGCGCGACCAAGAGTTTCATGGATGAATGTGATGCCCTCAGAAAAGTTAGACATAGAAATTTACTCAAAATCATAACATGCTGCTCAAGCGTTGATTTTCAAGGAAATGATTTCAAAGCTCTAGTTTTTGAGTTCATGGCTAATGGGAGTCTAGATAATTGGCTGCACCCAACTACAGTTGACACAAACAACGATGAATTACAAGTAAAGAATTTGAACCTGCAAAGAAGGTTGAACATTTCATTTGACGTTGCTTCTGCTCTAAATTATCTCCACCATGATTGTGAATCGCCCATTGTTCATTGTGATCTGAAGCCAAGTAATGTCCTTCTTGATGATGATTTAATTGCCCATGTGGGTGATTTTGGCTTAGCTAAGTTCCTTTCTAACACATCCAGTTCATCTCGGCAGCTTAGTGAAAAATATGCAAGTTCAATTGGAATAAAGGGCTCCATTGGTTATATCTCTCCTGGTACGAAAATAATGATGTGTGTGTATTAGTAGTTAAATTAGATTGAAATATAGTTTCTTCCGCAGGTTTTGTGACAAATATTTATTTTGTTTTAAACAGAATATGGAATGGGCGGTGACGTATCTACGCAAGGGGATGTGTATAGTTATGGAATTCTATTGTTAGAGATGTTTACAGGAAAAAGACCAACTGATGACATGTTTAAGGATGGTTTGAATATTCATAACTTCTGTAGAATGCATGTATTGCCAGAGCGAGTTCTCGATATTGTTGATTCAAGGATACTTCAAGAATTAGAAGGTGAACATCTTCAAGATAGCACTGATAATAGTGAAAGAAAACGTACTACGACGCAAATTTTGGCTTCTATTATTCAAATTGGAGTTATATGTTCCTCAGAGTCACCTTCAGATCGAATCAGCATGAATGAGGTCATTGTGGATGTACAGGCGGTAAAGAATCGGTTTCTTGGGATCAGATTGTAATAAAAATGAGTTGTTCCCGCTTTTGGCGTTGTCATCTAACACGCTATTAATCTGTTTGTTGGCTTCTTTTCCTCTGTAAACTTTTTGACGTAAGCCATAAAATTTAATTTAAAAGTAATCAGAAGAAATGAATTACATTACGTGAAACTGTATTTAGTTTTTGTTTTTTTTAATAATTTGCAGTATATGGGAATCATCATTAAGCGTTACTCATAAACAGATTGAAGGCATGCATGTGAGTGGTTCTATGACTTGTGTGGAAATGCCAGTAAAACCCCACCAGACTAGATGGCGTGTAAAGCAAGAACTTAGACGTTATTGTCATTCTATACATGTTATGCAGCATTTGCGGTAGATGCTCGTTTTTTATTACTGTTTCAACTGAATCGGCAGTTCTTGTTGGAAAAAACGGGTTGCAATAGAAGATGAAACAAGACACGAGGAAAGTTTGTTGTACTCAAAAACTTTCAAGGCTCAGAAGATATCTTTTAGACAATTATTTCTACCCTCCCAATAAATTGGCGATTACAACAGGTATGTTAAATAATGCCTTCAGGATACAATGAAAGCCCTACAACAGAAATTGAATTCAAGGTTTGTACCCCTTGATTCAATCAAGACATGTAAACAAAAGTTCTGATGATGCTTTAGAAAAGAGAGAAAACAGAGAAAGGTTTTCCGATATGTTTAAAATAAGTTTTGGGAGATGCTATTTATAGAGGTTTTCGCATCTGTTGGGAAAAGACATCTTTTCACCAACAGGTTTCTCTTCACCATCAGACATCAATGGCGTCTGTTGAAATCGAAGTTTCTGGATATGCTTGTAACTGTCATAACAGTTACGTACAACCAAAAAATTCTGAAGGCATTATTTCAACAGACTGAAGTTTAATATCGAGCTGCCATACTAGACATGCTCACACAATAAGGCGAAAAGAAATTACTTGAAAGAAAGGATGCCCTGGGAACATAGAGCCAGAACCACTTTCACATTTCTATTGATTAGAAAGCATCTCAAACATATGGTGAAAATTCAAAGTGAATTAAAATAACAAACTAGATAGAGGAATAAGTCTTCCACATAGCTCAAGGTTTAGAAACAGATAGTTTTGATGCAAAAGTGGTTCCCATCCCTCTTCTACATCAGGAGAGTTCAGGGTTTTTCTTGTCAATGACACTAACTCTGGCAATATAGGTTTCCTTAGGATATTACAAGCCTAAGTGGTTTTCAAATTTAATAAGCCTCTTCTAAATTTTTCACTAAGTGGTTTCCAATCTTTTCATTCCCAATGGAAATCAACTGAAATCGACATTTTCAGTTGTGGGAAGAAGAATCAGGCAGCAATCGGCTGAATTCCATTGTAAAGCTATCTTCACCAACTTTCTATTGCATTGGATGGGTGATCTATTCGACAGCGCCTTTGACAATACTAGCTAGTATTTGTCTTTACAAAACAAAGAAAAAAATAAAGAAGAGATTAGCAGACAAGTTTTCTAAACTTTTTAAAGAAAGTATATATGTTTTAGGCATATATTCGAACTTTGAAGAATTAGTATTAAAATTCAGTCCAAAACACAAGAACACATTGATTGTACTACAAAAAGTTTTCTAAACTTTTTAAAGAAAGTATATATGTTTTAGGCATATATTCGAACTTTGAAGTTGGACACGGGGGTTTGTGCTTAGTTTTGCTCATCAATTAGTAATGATCGAAAAATTCAGTCCAAAACACAAGAACACATTGATTGTACTAGTTAGGTTTGTTTGAAATTAACAAATGATCTCTTACTTCTGGTTCTCAAACTGATAATAAATATTCGAATGGCTTAAATGGCCTTCTATATGCCTCTTTGTGAAGAAAAACAAAAATTCATTAGCAAATGGATATACTAAAGATATGAAAGAAGATCCATACTATGGAAGTATGAATATTTAAACACAGAGTAACATTTTTGGAAGCACGAAACGATCAACTCGCTCTTCTCCAAGATCTTTCAGCGAAACAAGGCTATGCATATAAGGAATTGCTTGATAAACCCCTTCTGCAGCTTCAGCAGACCATATTTTCTTAAAAGTTGTAGGGTCATAACAAGAGAGAACGCTATTCTGCAATAGCAGAATTTCACTCTCAGTTCGGACAATAAGCGAGGTAAGTCTTGATCCCATTTTCTGCTGAACCTCCTTATCCATGTAAAAGAGTTAAAGTAGGTACGCTCTTCCAAGCTACGTCGGCAGTTGTTCATATTTTTTTTCTCGAATACCCATATATCCATCATACCTTCCCCTTGCTTTATATAAAACGGAAAGTCTAGATTCACCGAAATGAATCACCGCAAATCTCACCGCGAGAGACAGGAAAGAAAAAATGTGGGACCCACAAAAAATCAAAAAATCAAAAACCCACCCTTTTTCTCCGGTGGGTCCCAGGGGTTTCTCTAATTGCGGTGTGTTTCTCGGTGAAATGCTGCGGTGTGTCTAGCACAGCCGTAAATAAAAATGAGACAGATATAAATTTGCTCCACACAATCCAAGATTAACGTCCCTATCAGATTTGGGTTGACAAGGTGGTGATGGGAGACACCGAAATGTTTCATCTACTAGATCAAAGGCTACAATATCACAGTTTTTATTTATTAACCAATGCAGAGACCCATTAGCAAAAACGCCCGGTCCCCATAACATATAGGTAACATTCGGTTTGTATCTCCACCCACTGCCATCACCAAGAGTGTAAACTTTGAAGCTTTGCTTGACGACAGTACGTTGACCAATCTTAATTGCAGTATTTTCGCCAATCTTAACAACCTTGTATGTCTTGGTGGAACGACAATAACCGAAACCAACATGACCATACTCTGAACCAATGCTGGGAACACGAATACGTTCACCATTGATAGGATTGTAAATAAATATAGATTCTGAAATTACGTAACATACCAAACCATTGCAAGTACCAACAAAGCTGAAGAACCATAAACCAGTTTCTATACTGCTTATCTCTGTAATCATCTTCTGAAAGTCTTGTGGTTCTTCGACACAATTAAAATTAACCATCTCATAAGATTTTTCTCTATAGTAGAGTTTGGTATCACGATTATATCTGAGCCGACTTACGAAAAGCATACCTTTCTTTGGTTTCCCCAAGAGGTTTCTCCAGATTCTGCATACTTCTCTGCATTGTAAGCCGTATTTGAAGGCTGTATTGGTCTTGGGTAATCGAGATAGTATCTCTAATATGATATCTGATTTCAAATTCTCCATCTATAAAGATAGCTTTTAGATTCTTCTTGTACGTATACCTAGGGTTTTGTAATCCAAGAGCCACAACAATTTTGGCCACGGCTGACGCCTGACGGAAATGTATATATAAAAGTATTTGATATGACCAATGGCTCTTCCAAGCACAATCAATAGATAATTAAAATAGAAATGAAAACAAAAGTAAAACAGGCACACATACAACACAAGGATTTATAGTGGTTCGATCAAGATGATCTACATCCACTTTGGAAGACGACGATAACGTTGCACTATGATTTGAACAAGGTTACAAGAGTATGATTCACTCCCTTACACTCTCTTAAGAACAAGCCTATAATGGCTTCCTCACACTCTCTCTTTGTCTCTAACTCTACACTGATTTTGGGATGTTATAACAAGGAAAATAATGGCTCCTTATATAGGTTTCGAGAAGGAACATATGTCGACATATCATCCGCTAGTTCCACTTGAGTGCCCATTATTGAGTGCCCCATCCACCAGCTAGCTAATGTGTGTAATCAAGTGCTTCCCCATCCACTAGCTAGATAATGCGTGTAATCAAGTGCTCTCTCCACCGAAAGTGCTCGATAATTCAAGGCATATTTTACAAATATCCACCTTGACTTGAATACCATCACCACTCATCATCATCGTCTTCTCTCAGCCCCTCAAGGGCTCTCAACACCTGTTGACACCAACCAAGTCCAAGCAGTGCTTGAACTTGATACTTGTAACTGGCTTCGTCCACATGTCTCGCAGGTTATCCATTTGTAGGAACCTTTAGCATCGCTATCCTACCTTCCTCAACTGCATCCTTGATAAAATGATACATGAGATCGATGTGCTTCGTTCTCTCATGATACATCTGGTTCTTGGTCAAGTGAATGGCACTTTGACTATCAAAGAACAAAGTTGCATTCTCTTGCTTGAAACCCAAATCACCAACCAAACCCATCAACCATATACCTTCCTTCACTGCTTCCGCGACTTCCATGTACTCTGCCTCAGTTGTAGACAATCCAACTGTGCTTTACAAAACCGACCTCCAACTGATATTACTACCACACAATGTAAAAGTATAACCTGTCAATGACATTCTTCTATCAAGATCACTTGCATAATCAGAATCAACATAACCCACAACATTTGTACTTCCCCTTAGATACTTCAAAATCCACTTTACATCTTGCCAATGAGCCTTCCCGGGACTTCCCATGTATCTACTTACCACACTCACAACTTGTGCGATATCCGTCCTTGTACAAACCATAGCATACATGATGCTACCAACTGCGCTTGCGTATGGAACTCGAGACATATACTCTGCCTCATCTGCAGTTTGAGGTGATTGCTTTTTAAAAAGTTTAAAATGAGCTGCCAAAGGAGTACTTACTAGTTTTGCATCTTTCATACCAAACCGCTCCAACACCTTCTCGATGTAAGCCTTCTGGGACAAATGCAACTTACCTTCATCTCGGTTTCTATGAATCTCCATGCCCAATATCTTCTTTGTTGCGCCCAAATCCTTCATCTCAAACTCGCTACTCAACTGCACCTTCAACCAGATCTCTGACATGTCTTTGCAAGCAATCAACATATCATCAACATACAAGAGTAAATACACAAATGAACCATCTTGGAGTTTCTTGTGATATACACAACTATCATACTTACTCCTGTCATAGCCATTTTCCACCATAAACGTATCAAAACGTTTATACCACTTCCTTGGAGATTGCTTCAAACCATACAAATATTTCTTCAACAAACATACATGGTCTTCTTTGCCAGGAACTTCAAACCCCTTTGGTTGTTTCATATAAATACGCTCTTCCAAATCACCATGAAGGAAAGCCGTCTTAACATCTAGTTGTTCCAATTCTAAATCTTTCAAAGCAACTATAGCAAGCAATGTTCTAATAGAACTATGTGTAACAACAGGGGAGAATACCTCATTATAGTCAATGCCTTCTCTTTGCGTAAACCCCTTTGCCACAAGCCTTGCCTTGTAACTTGTTCCTTCACCATCTGAAGTACCTTGTTTCTTCTTGAAGATCCATTTGCTTGCAACAATCTTCTGCCCTTTTGGTCTTGCAACTATCTCCCAAGTGCCATTCTTGTCAAGAGACTCAATTTCTTCAATTGAAGATGCTCCCCATTCTTCTGATTCTTCACCACTGATTGCTTCTTCATAGGTTGTTGGATCATCCCTATCTATTCTCTCACCTACTGCAAATGCATATGCAACCAAATCACCATGGTCGTATCTCTGAGGTGGTCTGACTTGCCTCCTCTCTCTGTCTCTTGCAAGATTGTACTGATGACCTTGTGCTTCTTCTTCCTGGGAAGGTTCTTGCACAATATCTTGATCATCATCATCATTAGAAACAATAGTCTCATTGCTTCCTTGAACTTGCACCTCAAGTTCCACCTTGTCACCAAGCTCCACATTATCACTAACACCCTCTTCAGATCTTCCATCTAGTTCTTCATTCTTTGGCTTCAACATCGATTGCTCATCAAATTTCACATCTCTGCTGATAAGAAACTTGTTTGATCTTTATGCAGGACACCATAACCTGTAGCCTTTCACTCCCTTTGCATACCCAAGAAATATACATTTCCTTGATCTAGGCCCTAGCTTCCCCTCATTCACATGAGCATAGGCTGGACATCCAAATATCTTCAAGTCTTCATAGTTAGCATGCGAACCTGTCCAAACTTCATTTGGAGTCTTGCGCTCAATGGCAGTCGATGGAGATCTGTTCACTAAATAAGCTGATGTGTTTGCTGCTTCTGCCCAAAACTGCTTTGGTAACCCGGCATTGGAGAGCATGCACCGTGCCTTCTCCATTATCACTACAGGAAAAATATACATCTACAACTGGGTTTTTACAACACTTTTCTAAACATTGTAGAAAGTCCTATGTTTTACAACTGGTTTCAAAGGAAGAGTTGTCGTATATAATCACTACCAACACTTAGGACCAAGGGGTTGCGCTAAGAAAACAAACTACAACTCTTTAAGAAAAAGAGTTGTGACGACATTTAGCTATAACAACTCTGTTTTATAAGTGTAGTGACTTAGCCTATCACAACTCTCACAAATGTTGTTGAAGAACAAAAAAATATAATAATAAAAAATATGTTAGAGGGGAGATTCGAACATGAACCTACTGCATGGAAGTCTAGCTCATCAACCATCATTTCAGTTCACTAGTTTTGGTTTTTTTTATTTTTTTTTAAAATAGAAACCTATAACAACACTTATAAGTGTTGTTGAAGTAAAAATATATAATGTTGGAAGAAAAAAATGAGGTTGGAGGGATTCGATCTTGAGCCTACTAAATGGAAGTCTAGCTCATCAACCATCCTTTCAGATCACAAGTTTTGATTTTTTTTCATTTTTTTAAATAGAAACCTATTACAACACTTATAAGTGTTGTTGAAGTAAAAATATATAATGTTGGAAAAAATGAGGTTGGGGGGATTCGATCCTGAGCCTCGGGCATGGAAATATACACCACTAACCATCCTACACTATCACAAGTTCTGTCAAGTTTGTGGTTCTTTAATACACTAACTTTATGACAACCCTTCATAAGTGTTGTAAAACAAAATGTAATGCCAAAAAAATAATGCTCAGTTGACTGAGCCGCAAACAACCTTGAGCCTTCTCCGAAAATTACTTTTTCCGATAAGGGTAGTCTGTCATTTTCACGCTCATAATGTTTATTGCACTTATTTCCATCAAGTGTAATATGGTCATTTTCACATTCTAAAATATTTACTTTACCTATTTCCGATAAGGGTAGTCTTGTCATTTTTCACAGTCTCCATAATATTTATTGCACTTATTTCCATTATGGGCAATATGGTCATTTTCACATTCTAAAATATTTACTTTACCTTTTTCCAATAAGGGTAGTCTGGTCATTTTCGCAGTCTCCATAATATTTATTCCACTTATTTCCATCAAAGGTAATTTGGTCATTTTCAAAGTATAATATTTATATTACTTATTTTCGATAAGGGTAGTCTGGTCATTATTAAAGTTTCGATAATATTTATTGCACTTATTTTCACTAAGGGTAATATGGTCATTTTCATAGTCTTACATGTAAATGAATGTATTTGTCGTTCTTACCAAGTTTCTGACTTAGACTACTCCACTCACGGCCAGGTTTCGATATCAGAGCCTGGTATGCGTACAATATGCAGAAATAGGGTTTGTTTAAGGTTTAGTAGAATATTTCGGAGGAATCTTACCTTTAAATGGATGGATTCGTCATTCTTACCAAGTTTCTGACTTAGAGTAGTCAACTCGCGGCCATGTTTCAATCTCAAAGCCTGGTTTCGATCTCTAATATGCAGAAATAGGGTTTATTTAAGGTTTCGTAGAATATTCTGAAGGAATCTTACATGTAAATGAATGAATTCGTCGTTCTTACCAAGTTTCTAACTTAGACTACTCCACTCACGGCTAGGTTTCGATATCGGAGACTGGTATGCACACAATATGCAGAAATAGGGTTTGCTTAAAGTATAGGAGAATATTTGGAGGAATCTTACCTGTAAATGGATGGATTCGTCATTCTTGCCAAGTTTCAGACTTAGAGTAGTCAACTCGCGGCCATGTTTCGATCTCAGAGCCTGGTTTGCATATAATATGCAGAAATAGGGTCTATTTAAGGTTTCGTAGAATATTCTGAAGGAATCTTACATGTAAATGAATGGATTCGTCATTCTTACCAAGTTTCCGACTTAGACTACTCCACTCACGGCCAGGTTTCGATCTCGGAGCCTAGTATGCGTTCAATATGCAGAAATAGGGTTTGTTTAAGGTTTTGGGAAATATTCCGAAGGAATTTTACCTGTAAATGCATGGATTCATCGTTCTTACCAAGTTTTTGGCTTATAATGGTCCACTCAGGGCCATGTTTCAATCTCGGATCCAGGTTATGCATACAAAATTCCAAAATAGAGTTTGTTTAAAGTTTCATGGAATATTCCGAAGGAATCTTACATGTAAATGGATGGATTCACATCGTTCTTTCCAAGTTTCCGACTTATAATCGTCCACTCCCGGCCAGGTTTCCACCTCGAAACCTGGGTATGCATAAAATATGCCCGAATATGGTTTGTTTAAATTTTTGGGGAATATTCCAAAGGAATCTTACCTATAAATGGATGGATTCATCGTTCTTACCAAGTTTCCGGCTTATAATGGTCCACTCAGGGCCAATTTTCAATCTCGGAGCCAGGGTATGCATACAGTATGCAGAAATAGTTTTTTTTTAAGGTTTCGTAGAATATTTCGAAGGAATCTTACATGTAAATGGATGGTTTCTTCGTTCTTACCAAGTTTCTGACTTATAGTAGTCAACTCATAGCCAGGTTTAGATCTCTGAGCCTGATATGCATACAATATGCAAAAATAGGTTTGTTTGAGGTTTCGTAGAATATTCTGAAGGAATCTTACATGTAAATGGATGGTTTCTTCGTTTCTAACTTAGAGTAGTCAACTCGCGGCCAGGTTTCGATTTAAGATCCTGGTATGCATTCATTTATGCAGAAATAGGGTTTGTTTAAGGTTTTGTAGAATATCTAGAAGAAATCTTACCTGTAAATAGATGGCTTCTTCGTTCTTACAAAGTTTCTGACTTATAGTAGTCAACTCATAGCCAGGTTTCGATCTTTCAGCCTGATATGCATACAATATGAAAAAATAGTTTTGTTTGAGGTTTCGTAGAATATTCCGAAGGAATCTTACATGTAAATGGATGGTTTCTTCGTTCTTACCAAGTTTCTGACTTAGAGTAGTCAACTCGCGGCCAGGTTTCGATTTAAGATCCTGGTATGCATTCATTTATGCAGAAATAGTTTTTTTTTAAGGTTTCGTAGAATATTTCGAAGGAATCTTACATGTAAATGGATGGTTTCTTCGTTCTTACCAAGTTTCTGACTTATAGTAGTCAACTCATAGCCAGGTTTCGATCTCTGAGCCTGATATGCATACAATATGCAAAAATATGTTTGTTTGAGGTTTCGTAGAATATTCCGAAGGAATCTTACTTGTAAATGGATGGTTACTTCGTTCTTACCAAGTTTCTAACTTAGAGTAGTCAACTCGCGGCCAGGTTTCGATTTAAGATCCTGGTATGCATTCATTTATGCAGAAATAGGGTTTGTTTAAGGTTAGTAGAATATCTAGAAGAAATCTTACCTGTAAATAGATGGTTTCTTCGTTCTTACCAAGTTTCTGACTTATAGTAGTCAACTCATAGCCAGGTTTCGATCTCTGAGCCTGATATGCATACAATATGCAAAAATAGGTTTGTTTGAGGTTTCTTAGAATATTCCGAAGGAATCTTACATGTAAATGGATGGTTTCTTCGTTCTTACCAAGTTTCTGACTTAGAGTAGTCAACTCGCGGCCAGGTTTCGATTTAAGATCCTGGTATGCATTCATTTATGCAGAAATAGGGTTTGTTTAAGGTTTTGTAGAATATCTAGAAGAAATCTTACCTGTAAATAGATGGTTTCTTCATTCTTACCAAGTTTCTGACTTATAGTAGTCAACTCATAGCCAGGTTTCGATCTCTGAGCCTGATATGCATACAATATGAAAAAATAGGTTTGTTTGAGGTTTCGTAGAATATTCCGAAGGAATCTTACATGTAAATGGATGGTTTCTTCGTTCTTACCAAGTTTCTGACTTAGAGTAGTCAACTCGCGGCCAGGTTTCGATTTAAGATCCTGGTACGCATTCATTTATGCAGAAATAGTTTTTTTTTAAGGTTTCGTAGAATATTTCGAAGGAATCTTACATGTAAATGGATGGTTTCTTCGTTCTTACCAAGTTTCGACTTATATT